>WNWK01010056.1:5000-45000 GCA_009830355.1 Cherax destructor
GATAACTTCAGAGGTCACAGTTATCCCAGATATTATGACCCCAAGTGCCTCTATAACGTTCTTCATTTATTGAACTCAAATTATCATTAAAATCACAAGGCAGTGTTAAATTCTCGGAGTCATACAGCATCTGGAGAATGGAAGGAAATCACGTTTGAGCCAAGGAAGGGGAGAGGGCAGTTTTAATTCATTGGATCAAGAGCCCTACACTACAATCAAGGCACCTTCCTACCATGGAAGGCATTATATTTGAACGATATTGCCTGTTTTGTATGGCAAGTATAGTTGTCCGTTGAGAATGGCAATAACAGTTGTCTCTTTTGTATGGCAGTAATGGTTACCTGTATATTCTGGCAATACTCTTGCCTGTTTACTATGACATTAACGGTATCTGTTTAGTAATGGTTGCCTGCTTAGTATGGCAAACATGATTACCTGTTCATTATGGCAATATTGGTTGCCTGTGTAGTATGGCAATATTAGTTCCCTGTTATATATGACAACAATTGTTGCCTGTTGCTTTTGGCAGTACTGGTTACTTGTTTAACATAAGAACATAAGAAAGAAGGAACACTGCAGCAGGCCTACTGGCCCATGCGAGGCAGGTCCAAGTCTCCCGCCGGCTTAAGCCAATGCCCTGACCCAGCCAGGTCAGGTTACATTCACTTAAGGAAGGAGCACGGCATCTGACCTAGTAGCACAAACTAGTCAGGTACAACTCACACCCACCCGCACCCACTCATATATTTATCTAGCCTATTTTTAAAACTACACAACGTTTTAGCCTCTATAACTGTACTCGGGAGTTTGTTCCACTCATCGACAACTCTATTACCAAACCAATGCTTTCCTATATCCCTTCTGAATCTGAATTTATCCAACTTAAAGCCATTGCTTCGAGTCCTGTCAATACAAGATATTTTTAGCACGCTATTTACATCCCCTATATTTATTCCTGTTTTCCATTTATATACCTCAATCATATCCCCCCTAATTCTACGCCTTTCTAGAGAGTGCAGATTCACGGCCCTCAGTCTATCCTCATAGGGAAGATTTCTGATACATGGAATCAACTTAGTCATCCTCCTTTGTACGTTTTCCAGAGCATTTATATCCATTCTGTAATACGGTGACCAAAACTGTGCAGCATAATCTAGATGAGGCCTAACCAAGGATATAGTATAGAGTTGAAGAACAACCTGAGGACTCCTATTATTTATGCTTCTTGATATGAAGCCAAGGATTCTGTTTGCTTTATTGCGAACACTTATGCACTGCTGTCTTGGTTTTAGATTACTGCTAACTAGAACTCCTAAATCCTTTACGCAATCAGTAGTATTAAGATCTACATTATTTAGTTTATATGTGGCATAGTTATTGTCCTGTCCAATATTTAGAACTTTATAATGTTAATAATAGCTCCTCGTTTAGTCCGGACCCAAAGGTTGCATTTTTAGTATGGCAATAATAGCTGCCTGTTAAGTATAATAGTTGCCTGTTTTCGTATCGTAATAAAGGTCATCTGTTTTGTTTGGCAATAATAGTTATATTTAGTGTGGCAATAATGCGTGTTGTGTTTGGCAATAGTGTTTGAGATTTATATTCTTTATTCAGTTATTTTTTGCCTGAGGATGAGGTAAATTAATGACTGTTATACAGCTTCTGGGGGAATGGGACGCATTTGGGCTTGATCCAGGGAAGAGGAGGGTTGCTCCACTTCTTTGAATCAAGAGCTCTTTAGCTGCATAAGGGCACCTTGATTTAAAGAAGCTTCATTTAGTAAATTAATTATAAGTGAATTATCGCAAAATCAGCTGCCATATTTTCTTTCAGCAACTTCAGGCTGTGGGCGGTTCCACAGGCTGTGGGCGGTTCCACAGGCTGTGAGCGGCTCCACAGGCTGTGGGCGGCTCCACAGGCTGTAGGCTGGAACCTTCGGTGGTAGTGCTTGCTTCCTTGTAGTAGTGGTGGTATATGTGGTGGTGGTTGTATTTGTGGTGGTAGATGTGGTATTTTTTTTTTGTGTTGGTGGTACTTACAATAGTGGTGATTGTTTACACAGGTGTTTGTGGTCTCAGATGTTTGTAGCCACAGATGTTTGTAGCCACTGTACTATATCTAACTCCAGGAAAAGCATTTAAATTTTTGTGAAAACTTACACACTGCAGAATTAATAATAGCTTTCATTTTTTAGTCTGTCTTTAGCGTATTTGTTTATATCACTTGTAAATGTTTCACTTGAATGGCCAGAGGGACAGCTTTTATCCCATTACATCAATACAAAAATTGGTGACCTGCATTTCAGTGGAAGAATGATCGATTTCCAGTCTAGGAAGTCATACTACCAAATCTCCTCACAGCTGCTGTCCCTATTCACCTAGCAGAAAATAGGTACTTTTGTGTTAGTCGACTGTTATGGGTCTCATCCTGGGGGAGAGGGTAGTTTTCCTCACAGATGATGCGCTTTGAAATAAGCTGAGGTAAGATAACAACTCTTATCCTGTAAATTTAGCAGTGTAAAAAAGAGCCACCTAAGGCACCACAATCTCGCTGCTGCTTAAAGTCGCTTCGGCATTTTATTTTCATGGAAATGTTTTTTTAAAACGACGACGAAAGAAGGAAACGCGATTCTCTTACTGAAAAAAAAAGAGAGAGTTAAAAAGTCTTCCGGAACTCTGCCGTCTTGGTACCGCCTTCTCTTTTTTATTTTCATGGAAATTGTTCCAACTTGTTTGAAGGAGTAAGACATTCTCTTTTCGTTTGTGAAAAAGAATTACAAATTAAAAATGACTGAATAATAGTGTGATGTTAATTGGTTTTAGAGTTTCGATTTGGTATATTTGATTCACTTAACGATATGATGATTCTTTTCCATGTTTTTATACTCTTTCTTTCGAAGCAGTTCCAGTGATCATATATTGATTAGCATTTAAAAGCTTACCTTCCTACGCTGTCTGCTTCCAAGAGGACGCTCATTGTGCTGGCCTCTTGAGAATGTTATTGTCTACACGCAGGAAGTCACTGGTGTTGTAAATACTAAAACACGAAGTTCAACTTATAAGAAGTATAATAGTATAAACACAGCAGTCGATGTTCCCTACTTGGAGTCTACCTGGAGGATGTTCCGAGGGTCAACGCCCCCTCACAAGAGCAATGTCAACAAGGCAATTTTAAACTTCTTTGCATCGCTCATTCTAAAATTCAAAAACTTACAGGGCCTTTTTTGTAGGTATCAGACACCTATAAGACAATATTATTATTATTATTATTATTATTATTATTATTATTATTATTATTATTATTATTATTATCAAATTAAGCGCCAAACCAACAAAGGTCAACCAACAAAAGTCAAAAAGTGATGGTAAGTCAAAAGCAGAGCCGTCTACAAGAAGGGAAGATAAAGTAAGAGTGGCAGGGAAGCGGCGTCCGTGGAGGTAAATCCTGTGAGCTCACTGGTAAACCGGACAATCCACAAGAAAGTGAATAACCGAAATAGGGATCCGCTAAACTTCACAGAGAGGAACAGGGTGTTGTTCCATGAGATACCCCATGGGTAAAGCGAATATGGCCGATGAGGAGACGGGAGAGCGCAGTCTCCCGAGTACGGCAGCGGTGGTAAGAAGATGGCCACAAACCTAAAAGTGGTTTAATAGAGTGCAATTTGTTATGGTGCATGTCCGATTACCGTTGTTGCCAACGGCCGCGAAGATGGGCAGAAATGACTGTAAAATAATCCCTGAACGGAATACCTGTATAGGAAACCGGAAGATCACATACCAGCATCCGCCCGTCCATTGCCCTGCACATCAACGTGTCCAGGGACCCAACACATTACGACGTCTTTGTTTTTGCTAGCCACACGACGCAACCAAAGTTGAATACGAAGGACCAGTAGATGAGGGGAATCAAATTGTTTAATGGCCTGTAAAGCGCTGAGGGAATCTGAAATGATCACAAAAGGAGACATATATGTAATACGGAGAAGCGCTATGAGGATGACATACAACTCAACGGTAAAAATACTAGCTGAGTCTAACAAATGACCCCGGACAACATCGTCAGGGAACACCGCCGCGAACCCAACACCGTCAGATTTAAACAGCGACTGCACGAGTATGCGACCGGAAGTGATCAAGAAAAAGAGAGCGAGAAGCAGCCGTAGGTAGGAGAGCTTTGGCGCACGGCAGTAGGAAAGAACATACATGAACCGTCGGAACCTCCCAAGGGGGAAAGGAAAAGGCAGACAATAGATGGACATAAAACGGAGGCAACTGGAGAGAAGATCGGAGTGAGTGGAGACGAAGTGAAAACCGTCGGAGTAAGCAGGGACGTCGAACAAATAACGGGCTTCTACTAACGTCTGAGACCAACCTATACATAGAAGGAACACGAAGGTCATGAGAGCAGAAAAAGTAACGAAGGCAATGAGCATCACGACGATCGACTAAAGAAGGAACATTCGCCTCAGCATAGAAGCTTTCAACAAGGGATGAACGAAAGGCACCAAGGCATCAACGTAGACCCTGATGATGAAGGGGATCTAACTTAGAGAGAGTTGTAGGAGTAGCCGCAGAATAGACTTGCTCGCCATAATCCAGTATGGACAAAACTAGGGTGGAAGGGAAACGGAAGAGAGGCCGGCGGTCTGCTTCCCATGAACGATGTGTAAGATTTTTAAGGAGATTCAGTCGACCATGGCAAGCTGCCTTCAAAGAGAAAATGCGAGGTTTCCATGTCAACAGGCGATCGAAGAGAAGGCCAAGAAACTTGACCGTATCACTTTCTGGGATACGTGAGCCGTGTAAATACAATGGAATATCTGGGACAAGAGGACGTCTAGTGAAGGTAATGAAATCGGTATTCGTACTAGAAAATTTAAATCCATGATAAGTGGTCCAATGGAAATCACGGTCAATCGCACCCTGAAAGACGGCCGCGTCCAGGCGACAGTCAGCGCTTGCTTAAGCTATAGCGAAGTCATCCACATAAAGTGACGACCAAATATGCGATGGAAGAAGGTAGGTCATTTATAGCAAAGAGAAAAAGGGTAGTGCTAAGAAAACAACCTTATGGGACTCCCTCGGCCTGAACAAAGTCTGAGGAAAGCGAGGCGCCAACACGGACACGAAAATGTCTTTCAGACAAGAAAGCAGCAAGGAAGGTCGGTAGATTACCGCGGAGGCCTAAGGAGTTGGCCTGGGCTAAGATGTTATACCTCCAAGTGGTGTCACATGCCTTCTCTAGATCAAAACAGTCTGTTAGGACAGAATGTTTATTAGCAAAAGCATTTTGCACATACGTATCTAAGTGGAGCAGGGGTCCAAAGTAGAGCAGCCCTTGCGAAAGCCATATTGGCGAGGAGAAAGACAATTGTGAGTCTCCAAATACCATATCAAACGTCTACTCACCAATCGTTCCATCACCTTGCAGACTACACTGCTCAGGGCAATGGGACGATAGTGAGAGGTATCAAGCCCAGAAGTGCCTGGTTTGCGAAAGGGTAGTACAATGGCAGATTTTCAAGACTGAAAAGACGCAAATGGACTGTAAGGGCTGTAGAATGCAGATGATGTAGCATACGGATATGAATATCATCTGGTCCAGCTGCCGATGACCGGCAAGCGGAAAGCGTGGACTCTAGCTCTAAGAGAGTAAAAGATTTTATCCGGCTCCATTCAATTAGAAGAGAAATCCAAGGGCGATTGTTCCCTGGCAGACCTAGAAGCGAGAAACGAGGGACAGAGGTAAAGCCCTTGGGAGACACGGACAAGATAGTTCCCGATTTCCATGGCAACTTCAAGAGGCTCCGCAACCCGCAAAACGGGAGCTGGGTCCTGAGCGTACTTGCCACACAACTTCCGTACCTTCTTCCAAACCGCACACACAGGGAAAGTCGAGGTAAGAGTAGAAACGTAATCTTGCCAACAAGTGAGTTTAGCGTCGCGTTTGACGTGGCGAGCGACTGCCCTTGCTCGCTTAAAATCCAAAAGATGATCTGCGGTATGAATATATCGATAATGGCCCCACACAGCACGTTTCAAACGCACTACACGGGCACACACAGGAGACCACCAAGGCACGCATGTCTGAGAAGGCCTGCCTAAGGTTAGAGGAAAAGAACGTGATGCTGCAGTCAAAAGTAAGGTCGAACACTGGTGCACCAGCTCATCAATGGAGGACTAAGAAGGGTCCCACAACAAGTGGTAAGATGAGAGTATAAGTCCCAATTCGCTTGTCCAAATTGCCAAAGGGAGTTATGAGGCGGTCGGGAATACGTAGTAAAAGTAAGAATAATAGGAAAGTGATCACTGTCATGCAAATCCGGGAGAACAGACCAAGCGTAATCAAGGGCATTTGGTGAGGAACAAATAGGAAGATCGATGCAAGAGAGAGACTGAGTTCGAGAGTCAAAATAGGTGGGAGCACCAGTATTTAAAGCACGAAGAGGATGAGAAGTGAGAAAAGTCTCCAACTGATCATGAGAGTCACAGTGGGACCCTCCCCAAAGATGATGATGAGCGTTAAATTCACCCAACAACATGGGCGGCGGCAGAGAAGATATCAAGAACTCAACATCCGAGATACAGAATGCACGAGAAGGGGGAGAGATATAGAGAGCAAACTGTATACCGCCTGTGCAAATAAATACGGGCTCCAGTATAATGCAGCTGAGAACGAACAAAGACCTGTTGAAATGGTATACCAACGCGCACAAGAAGCGCACTCTCATTAAAAGTTTCATCAGGAAAGTGATCAGAAGAATGCAACAGCACATAGACCGAAACGGAACGGATAACTGCTGAACGAACTTTGGGTTCTTGTAACCCGACACATACTGGGGAAAACTGGGAGAGCAACACCTGGCGCTCTCCCCGATTACCCTTGAGGCCACGAATATTCCATTGTAAATCAGTCATTATTCACAGATAGGTATGCCAACAATGATAAGATATAAAAATCTCTTTATCATACCTTGTCTTAAAGCTATGTATGGTTCCTGACTCTACTATATCGTTTGCTAGGGTCAGTGAAGTAGGGTCAGTGAAGTCAATTTGTGAAGGCAACGGAAAGCGTGTAAACAAAGAGGAGTCGGAATGCTGTGAAGGAAAAGATTGCTGCGAGGGTTATGAAAAATAAGAAGGGGCATAAGGAGGCACACTGGTGTACATTGAGGGTTTTGTCTCCGCAATATTGTCGGAGATAGCATCAAGTGTTTCAGCGGACAAAGAAGTACCGATACCATGACTTCAGAGACAGGTGAGGTAGAGCAAGTAGAGATTGGGGAGACTGTGGAGGGAACCAAAGAGGTCTGAGAGGGGAGGGGAGTGAACCTGGAGAGATGTGCTGATGGGGACAAAAGAGTCCTTCAGTGAAACAGGAGAGGAAGGAGGTTGGAAGGGGACTAGGGAAGAAATCTGGGGAGGAACAGAAGAGGGGACCACACGAGGGGGGTGAACCTCCACCTTCGTGTGAGAGTTAGAAAGGGGGTGAGAACTAGGCACTGAGGCCGAAAAGGAGAACTGTTGGGAAATTGTAAGCACCTGGAGGAATGCAAAGAGACTTGGGCTTAGGAGACAGGTTCAACCTTGCAGGTGATAGGCACGAAGTTGCAGGCTTGCGAGACCTCGCAGACTGAGAAACTAGCGGGCGAGATGAAGAAAAAGTAGAAGTAGGAAGAGGTAAGGAGGTGGGAGTTTCAGAGGGTAAAACTGCAAAAGAATTAGAGATGGGGATGACTGGAAGACATGGTACCAGAGGAACTGGAAGGCAGGGGGACCATCAAGAATGGAGGTCTCCTAGCTACTTGAGAATAAGGAACACGAGGAAGATTCCCCTGAAGACGGATTTCACGTTCATTAAGATAGACCTGACATCGGGGGGAAAAATGATCCGCGGCACCGTAGACCTGCAGTATTTAGCGGGATGTCAGAAGCATCAACAATTTCGACACTGTCGGGGTGTAGCGACCACTTTACGAACCCCTAGGTGATATCCCGCGATATAAACGGAGGACGGGAGTTCACGGCAGTGAAAGGTTAAGCGGGCGATGTTACTTGGAAAGCATCTCCGCCCGCGAGCGGGCAGGATATATGTATCCACTTTGAGAATCGGAAGGTCCTGAAGGGCTAATTGCTCTTAAATATCGTCACCACAAGAAAGAAAATTACACAGTACAATGGTACATGGTAAGACCACCGTACCACTGCAAAGATTGAGAGTAGCGTGCTTGTGAGCTGTCATAGGAACATTATCAGTGGAAGTAAGATGGGAAAGTTCATGAGCTTGATCTGCATTCTGAACTATAACAATGCGCTCACTGCTTCAAAAAGCGTGGAAGGATATATTTTTGCCAACGTGTCATCAATGAGCTTTACCAATACTGTGGTCTGAAAGATAATCAGTTGGAGATGTCGGTTGTTTGGAAAAGAATTTGGTAAACTTTGAACTTGTAAACATGGTGTGTAAAGGAAGTGTGTAGGTCGTTTCTGTGTGGAATGAACAGAAATCGAGGAACTGTTGTCAGCAAATGGTCTGGAATGTTTAGGCATAGGACCGCGGGCGGCTCGATCTGAGGCAGGTGGGCGATCCGAAAACCGTCACCTCATATTTGGGGAAGCCGGACACATAGTTAAAGACGTGCAAGAGGCAGAGGCACTAGAAGAAACGAGTGGAGCTTTGTCACCTGGAGCAGGTGACAAAGTGTCACCAGCAGGAGGTACAGGGGTATGGGAAAATTCTGGAGAATGGTCCAATAATGAAGCCGTGTCAGAAAAGGATACTGTAACACAAAGAGACATGGGAGGAGGAGGGGTGTCATGGAACGAAGACTCCATGATGGTGGTACTTCTTTCTTCTTATTAATATTTAAAGAAAAAGAAAGAAGGAAAGAAAAAAAAGAAGAGGGACAGCAGAGGGACAGTTACTAGAATGCATGAAAGGGCCATAATTTCCCCCTCTCATCCAAGAGGACCTCGAGACCGTCAGCAGTGCAGATGCAACGTGGAACCCTAACCTTCACGCCAGTAAATCAGCGCTCCGGCATATGAACCTCACATCTACCTAGCCACCTCAGCGGACAAAACAGAGGGCTACAAAGCATACCTCCTTTGGATGCCACCTCACAGAACCGACAGGCAGCCTCTGGAGATACACCCGTCACCTGTAGGACACCCCGCCCCACATCCTAGAAATCCGGGAAGGGAGCAGGGCGCCTCCACTTGATCCAGATTCCACGGCAAACTGCCCCTTTCCCGAGGAACCCCATGGAGAGGGATGAACCCCAGCACACTTTCCCCTACCTAGAAACCTTAATGCCAAAGGGGAGGACCCCAGTGGCTACAAACGGAAAGGGGAAGAGGAAGAGATGGGTGGGGGGAGGAAATGGGGAAATGGGGGATGGGGAGAATGGGAGAGGGAAGGGATGATTGGGGAGTAATTAGGTTTAGACTGAGGAAGGAGACCAAAAGGTCTAATTCCTCAGACCAAGAGCCTCTTCACCGCGCCAAAGAGCCCCTTGACTTTGTTACTCATAAAATTTCTTGAGACAGAAAATAAATAATATATATATATATATATATATATATATATATATATATATATATATATATATATATATATATATATATATATATATATATATATATATTTTAAATCAACACATTAACACCCCTCCTTCAGAGTGCAGACACTGTACTTCCCATCTCCAGGACTCAAGTCCGGCCTGCCGGTTTCCCTGAATCCCTTTATAAAATGTTACTTTGCTCACACTCCAACAGCACGTCAAGTATTAAAAACCATTTGTCTCCATTCACTCCTATCAAATACGCTCACGCATGCTTGCTGGAAGTCCAAGCCCCTCGAACACAAAACTTCCTTTACCCACTTTCCTAGGCCGACGGGCCTGTACAACATGGGATCGAACCCTGGCTAGCACAGTGTTGTTATTGATCAATACCACTCGTTCGTTGTTACTGCTCGTAGGCTAGTAGACCAAACATGGATGAGAATGAAATTAGCTTGAAAGCTCCCACACCTCTGTATGTCCTCGGACCAAGGTAAAACACATAGCTCTGTGCTGGGTGCTTGGTCCTTCTAGGATTGGATGGTCCAGTGGGTAAAGGCGTCATGTGGTTCTCGCTCACAATGACGGGCCAGTACAACATGGGTTCGAACCCTGGCTAGTGCAGTGTTGTTATTGATATATATATATATATATATATATATATATATATATATATATATATATATATATATATATATGCAAACAACCATAGGGAGAGTTGAATGGTAGCTCTAGGCCTTTCGTGTTGCAATCAACACATCATCAGGAGCTTGCAAAGTTGCAGAAATGAGTAAGTAATCTTAGCAAATTCGTTCCGAGGGACACTAGGCACAACGAGTGCCTAGTGTCAGGGAGATTAAGTATTATAGGAAACAGAGAAAAGTCAGCCAAGGTAAATTAGGGATTAACTAGCAAAATTAACAATGGACTTTATTTTCTGAATAAAGGTGTGTCTGGCATTAGCTTTGGGAAAATTCCATATCAATTAAGGACAACGAAAATCTAGGGAAAACTCGTCTAGTGGGTAGACACAGGTCGAGCCTCACTAGGAAAGTGCCACCTCCCTAATTCCTATTAGTGGAACCAATAGAATCAGGTTTCAGATTGTACACGATAGCCTCAATTATAAATAAATCAAGCTTAAATAACCCATCACTATCAATGAATAACGAAAGTTTATCGTGTTTAATAATTGCAGACTCAAGAATATTTCTTTCTAGCCATGAAGGACGTGGGACAATGACTTTTGCCTCAGCCCACTTGGCATGATTATTACAGACTCGTGTGTGGTTGAATATTACACTAGATTCTTGAGCTGTCCTTACTAAATATTGGTGTTGAGTGATTCTAATATTTAAAGGTTTTCCCGTTTGCCCGACATATGAAAGGGTACATCCTTGACACCCATTCCCGTATACACCACTTACGCCATGTTTTGGAGAATTCTTGATCAGCATACTCTTAGCAGTCCGTGAATTCTTAAAAACAGCTTTTATATTGAGTCTCTTTAGAGCATTTGGCAGAACTGATAAATTCTCAGTGTATGGTAGAACAAGCACATTCTTGTTTTGAGAAGTTATTCTAGGTTCAGTCCTGTAATAAGTTTTTTCTAGCTGCCAACAAAATAGTCTCTACAAACTCCTTAGGGTAACATAGTTTTGTAGTAATGTCAGATATTTTCCTAATTTCTTCATCTAAGAACTCAGGGCTACACATTGTAAGCTCTCAAAAACATAGTGAGAGAAGCACTTCTTTTTACTCTAGTTTAAAGATTGTAGTAATAGTGGATGTATGAACACACGTTCGTGGCCTTCTTGTATACTGAAAACTTAAACATTCTATCGACCCTTTGGATCACAACATCTAAAAATGGATGTTTAAAGTCCACTTCTTTCTCTACTGTAAAGTTAGTCGAGGGGACAAAAGAGTTAAGTGTCGGTAAAAATGTATTGAGGTCCACATAATTCGGCCAAAGACACAAGATGTCATCCACATATCTGAACCACTTAGCTTCACGGGGCAGAATATCTTTCATCAGCATAGTCTCAAAGAACTCCATATACAAATTGCTCAGTAGGGAAGACAAGGGATTTCCCATAGCCATTCCCTCCCTTTGAGAATAGTATTTCCCTTTGAACTCAAACTTGCAATCAACCCACACATAACTTAACCCAATAATAATGATCTTATCAAATAGCATGGGAAACTCATCTAGTTCTTCCTCCAGACAAGATAACAGTGGAGCAAAAACGAAGTATCTATATTTCTTCGTATTTCTTTACGTCGATGCATTAGAGAGAGTTGGGGACTGGAGGAAGCTCCTCTTTAGCCTTTCTAAGGATTTTCTGGGCGCAGTTAGGGTGGTTTAGGTAGAAAGGATTGTGATGCTTTCTCCTTCAATCGAGATTTATTTTCTCTTTTTTACCTTTTTCTTTCGTGGTCTTTCCTCCACTCCTGCAACCACTTTCTTCTATATTCTTCCCTCTCTCTACATTACAATAATATTTATTTCTATGTTTGTTTACATCATAATATATATATATATATATATATATATATATATATATATATATATATATATATATATATATATATATATATATATATATATATATATATATATTTATATATAATATATTTAAATAATAAATATATATATGTAATTGTATATATATATATATATATATATATATATATATATATATATATATATATATATATATATATATATATATATATATATATATATATATATATATATATATATATGCAAGAAAACCACTATGAAAAATAGAAGAATTCAAGCGCTCGTGACTACTCACATTATCAAGGAACTATAACAGGAAACATGACAAGAAGGGCTTATATAGGGCGAGATCACCTCACAGTCACATCACTAACAAAGACTACACCTCACAACGCTACTGTGAGGTGTAGTCTTTGTTAGTGTGATGACTGTGAGTTAGTCTCGCCCTATATAGCCTTCTTGTCATGTTTCCTGTTATAGTTCCTTGATAATGTGGTAGTCAGAAAGCGCTTGGAATTCTCTATTTTTCATAGTGGTTTTCTTGCATATTTTGATATCACCTGTTTACTGTGATCTTTTTGCATATATATATATATATATATATATATATATATATATATATATATATATATATATATATATATATATATATATATATATATATATATATATATATTTTTTTTTTTTTTTTTTTTTTCAATAGGTCGGCCGTCTCCCACCAAGGCAGGGTGACCCAAAAAAAGAAAATCCCCAAAAGAAAATACTTTCATCATCATTCAACACTTTCACCACACTCATACATAATCACTGTCTTTGCAGAGGCGCTCAGATACGACAGCTGAGAATAGTCCCTCCCAGCTGTCACTATCCCAGACCCCTCCTTTAAAGTGCAGGCATTGTACTTCCCATTTCCAGGACTCAAGTCCAACTAAATCAATTAACTGGTTTCCCTGAATCCCTTCACAAAATGTTACCCTGCTCACACTCCAACAGCTCGTCAGGTCCCAAAAACCATTCGTCTCCATTCACTCCTATCTAACACGCTCACACATGCTTGCTGGAAGTCCAAGCCCCTCGCCCACAAAACCTCCTTTACCCCCTCCCTCCGACCTTTTCTAGGACGACCCCTACCCCGCCTTCCTTCCCCTACAGATTTATACGATCTCCAAGTCATTCTACTTTGATCCATTCTCTCTAAATGACCAAACCACCTCAACAACCCTTCATCAGCCCTCTGACAAATACTTTTAGTAACTCCACACCTTCTCCTAATTTCCACATTCCGAATTTTCTGCATAATATTTACACCACACATTGCCCTAACCCTCCTGTCCTCTAGTGTCGTCAGGCATATTTCCCTTAACCTTTCTTCGTAGGACAATACCCTTAGCTCTGGGACTAGTCTTGTTGCAAACCTTTGTTCCAAACTTGTGCTGCATACTCCAGTATGGGCCTGACGTATATTGTGTACAGAGTCTTGAACGATTCCTTAGTGAGGTATTGGAACGCTATTCTTAGGTTTGCCGTGTACTCATCTAATTGTACTTACCTAATTGTGGTTGTAGGGGTCGATACTCAGCCCCTGGCCCCTCCTCTTCGCTGTCCGCTACTGGGTCTCTTCTCTCCCTGCTCCATGAGTTTTATCATACCTTGTCTTAAAGCTATGTATGGTTCCTGACTCTACCATATCGTTTGCTAGACTATTCCACTTCCTGACTACTCTATGGCTGAAGAAATGCTTCCTAACATCCCTTTGACTCATCTGAGTCTTCAGCTTCCAATTGTGCCCTCTTGTTTCTGTGTTCCCTCTCTGGAACATCCTGTCACTATCTACCTTGTCGATTCCCCGCAGTATTTTATATGTCGTTATCATGTCTCCTCTAACCCTTCTGTCCTCCATTGTTGTTAGTCCTATTTCCCTCAACCTTTCTTCATAGAACAGTCCCCTGAGTTGTGGAACTAACCTTGTCGCAAACCTTTGCACTTTCTCTAATTTCTTGACGTGCTTGACCAGGTGTGGGTTCCAGACTGGTGCTGCATACTCTAGTATGAGCCTGACGTACACGGTGTACAGTGTCTTGAACGATTCCTTGTTAAGGTAACGGAACGCTAATCTTAGGTTTGCCAGTCGCTATATGTGCTTGGTGTTATACTCACCCCAAGGCCTTTCTCCTTTGACGAGGTTTGTATCCTTTGTCCACCTAGTCTGTACTCTGTCAGCGGTCTTCTTTGCCCTTCACCGATCTTCATGACTTTGCATTTGGTGGGATTAAATTCGAGAAGCCAGTTGCTAGACCAGATGTCAAGCTTGTCCAGGTCTCTTTGAAGTCCTGCTTAGTCCTCATCCGATTTGATTCTCCTCATTAATTTCACATCATCTGCGAACATAGACACTTTTGAGTCTATCCCGTCCGTCATGTCATTCACATATACCAAGAATAGCACTGGTCCTAGGACTGACTCCTGCGGTACCCCGCTCGTCACTGGCGCCCACTGTGATACCTCATCACGCACCATGACCCGTTGTTGCCTCCCTATGAGGTATTCCCTGATCCATTCCAGTGCCCTTCCTGTTATACACGCTTGGTCTTCCAGCTTCTTTACTAATCTCATATGAGGAACTGTGTCGAAGGCCTTCCTGCAGTCCAGGAAAATGCAATCAACCCACCCTTCTCTCTCTTGTCTTACCTCTGTTACTTTGTCCTAGAACTCCAGGAGGTTTGTTACACAGGATTTGCCTTCCATGAATCCGTGCTGTCTGGTGTTTATTATCCTGTGCCGTTCCAGATGCTCCACCATTCTTTTCCTGATGATTTTTTTCCCTCTCCACTTGTAACTCTACTATGTACTCAAAGCTCAGCACTATATGGTCGCTGGCTCCCAGGGGGCTCTCGTGTGTTATGTCCTCAATGTCTGAGCTGTTCAGGGTGAATACAAGGTCCAGCCTTGCTCGTTCGTCCTCTTCTTTCTCTCTGGTCGTGTCCCTGACATGTTAGTGCATCAGGTTTTCCAGTACCACGTCCATCATCTTGGCTCTCTATGTTTCTGGACCCCCACGTGGTTCCTGGTTCTCCCAGTCGATCTTCCTGTGGTTGAAATCGCCCATGATCAGTAACTTTGCTCTGCTCAAGTGCGCTTTTCTTGGCACCTCCGCCAGTGTGTGTGTGTGTGTGTGTTGTGCCAAATGAGCCAAACCAGCGAGTTATGCCTAAAAAACAAGGGTATTTTCTGCTGAAATCAATATAGCTAAAAAATATTACGTAAAGTTAGAGTAGGAAAGGAGACTTTTCTAAGAAAGATTTGGTGTTATAATTCTTCTGCTGTACTCACCGAGGGGCTGGAAGCTTTCTGCAGCGTTTACTGAGGTTTGCGAATCTTCTGCAGCGTTTACTGAGGTTTGCGAATCTTCTGCAGCGTTTACTGAGGCTTTGCGAGTCTTCTGCTGCGTTTAGTGAAGCTTTGCGCACCTCCTGCAGCGTTTACTGAGAAATTGCAAGGCCTCTGCAGAGTCTACTGAGATTCTGGAAGCAAATTTGCATTGCTGACTGAGGTGTTGAAAGTCTTTTCGCAGTGTGGTCTGAAGTGTTGCAGCCTTTTTCATGTGTTGACTGACGTGCTGCCAGATTCTGCAGTGTTGATTAAGGAACTGCAAGCCTCCCGCTGTGATGACCAAACATCGGCATATCTTCTAAATCAGCAGTTCTGAACCGGGCGGGACTGGGGAAGGGGGCCTAGCCCCCTAGGAAAGCCTGAGTAATTTCCTTGTGGGGTACGAACTCAGACCAAAAATAAGGAATATCTTGTGTATTTACGGCTTCTTCCTTACATACTCTTCTGAATAGTTAAAAATAATAGATTTCAGAATGAAAAACTAGTTTCCCAAGTTTCCTATTTAATTAAATAAAAAGGATTTATTTTTTTTGGGGGGGGATTTTTATGTTTGGAATTTTATATGAAGGAAGGAAGGAGAGGGGGGCGTTTAGACGAGGACCAACTGTTGGAGGGGGCGCCGCTCGAAATACGTTATGAACACAGTTTTAAAACGCTGACTATCGTGTTGCAAAGCTTCTCAAGTGTTGATCGTGGTGCTGAAAGTCTCTCGCGAAAGACGGATTAAATTCTTCCTTTTGCCTGTTAGTTTCTTTAATTTGTAACTGTCTCTCTCTCACTGAAACTGGCAGCAGTTGCCTTTGTATGACGCTTTTATTGTCACAAGTTGGTCCTAAAGTTTTTTAATGTATAATTTTAAAAACTGCAGTTTTTTTATCTGTCTTTCTCTCTCTCTCTCTCTCTCTCTCTCTCTCTCTCTCTCTTCTCTCTCTCTCTCTCTCTCTCTCTCTCTCTCTCTCTCTCTCTCTCTTCTCTCTCTCTCTCTCTACTTCCGTCTTTCTTCCCCTCTCCCTTTCTCTGTCTCCTCCCCTCTCCCTCCTCCTCTTCTCTTTCCTCCCTCTTTCTCTGTCCTCCCCCTCTCTTTTTTCTCCCCTCCTTCCTTTCACTCCTCGCTTATTTTTTTATCTCTTCACTTTCTCCATCTCCTCCCCCTCTTTCCTTTCTCTCTCTCCTCCCTTCCCTCCTTTTTCTCTCTCTCTCCTTCCCCTCCCTCCCTCCACTCTCGTGCTCAGTGGCTGCTTGGAGTGTGTCGTGTTTTGCGTCATATCTATGCATGCAAATTTGGCTTGTGATTCAGGAAGCACAGAGGAATTCGTGAGAAAATATGAACATCCACAGGAGAGACATTTATTTCTTATCTCTTGCGCAGTGAGACGAGGAACACAAGAATAACACGCAGAGGGAAGATAGAATGACAGACGGTTACAGCAGGCTTCCCTGGTGTCCAGAAGGATAGACTTCCCTGCTGCCTAAGAGGACAGATGTTTCTGCTGTCCAGGAGGGAAGATGTTCCTGCTGTCCAGGAGGGCACATTACCTTGCTGTCGAAGATAACCTGTTTCCTTTCTGTTCAAGAAAGCACACTTCTTGCCATGCAAAAGAGCAGTAGATTTTCGGCTTTCCTACTCTATGAGAAAGTAGATTTTCGATGTTGTCCAAGGAATAATATTCCATACTCTCAGTGGAAAGTGGGCTGACCGAGCCCTGTTGTCCCAGGAAAACCTGGAAAACGTCTACAACTCTAGTGGAAACAGGACAATTTTCTGTTTTCTACATAAAATAAACAAGTATTTTTTCCTTTTCTCCAAGAAACTAATGCAGATTTTCCCAAGTGTCCCGAAAGCCTAACAGCAGACGGTGCCTGCTGTCTACGACAAAACAGATTCAGCTTTTTTGCTATACAAGAAAACAATTGTCAGAGGCTTTGCATTCCAAATCGAAAACAGAAAAGCAACAAAGAGAAGCTTATAGTATAGAGACGCCTTGCAGCACCCGATCACAAAAGCACATCAGGCAGCATTATACAAATGCAGGCAGGTAAAAAGATGAGAGATGGACTCGTCGGACAAGCACAAAATAGTATTCTGCTATCTGGATCAAATTTGTTTCCAAAGTCTCGCGTGAAGGTCGCTGAAAAGACGTGAAAGACGTCAGTGGTGGCTGTATATCTTTCTAGCACAAAAAATGTAGTGAAGCACTTCATAAAGCATAAGAAAATCTGTCTAGACACAATAAAGTCTGTAAACCTCGGGGAAAACGTCAAATAAAGATGATGATAATAATAATAATAATAATAATAATAATAATAATAATAATAATAATAATAAAGTCTTTAATTCATAGACCCTGCTCAGTGTGTACTCCATTATTATTAATACATGAATGCAGACAAGATATTACTAACGAAGGTGTTACATGCGTTGTTGATCGGCTCCCGAAAATCTGCAACACTCTGAATTTTCATCGCATAGACTAACGCCTTCAAAGGACCCCAGAGTTAAAAAAAAAAAACTAAACTAACGGAGTGTTGTCGAAGGCTCTTCCCCGGCCACTCCACAGATCCTCCACGTTTTATATAATGATCCGATGGCTCCAGACTGGCGGGACTCCCCGTACTACCGAAAAACCATGAAACAGTCAACCCAAAATATGAAACGCAAAAGATCAATCTGACACTATAGCAAAACACGAATGTAAACACAAAGAACAAAAAGGTTCAGTACCGTGAACGGTACAATACACAAATAACCTGGACATATGAGAAAGGATCTTATGACGACGTTTCGGTTCGACCAGGACCATTACCCTAGTCACAAACCGTGTGTGTCTAGGTAATTGTCCAGGTCGAACTGAAACGTCGTTATAAATTTATTTATCATACGTGCGGGATATTTTTGTAAGGTAAACACAATTATATAAAAAAACCGTATCCTTTACAAGAAATAACTCGAAACACGTACTTTAACAGTGAACAGAATACCCACAACACACTGTACAGTATTCAGCAAGACCTTTCTTCTTCAGCATCGTGAAAACAAAACAATACTCAGTAAATTCAGCGTAGTGTGATGCTGAATACATCGAAATAAAACAGACTGGATTACGCTCAACATGTTGCAATTCAATTTCCTTCGACATCAATATGGAAACTGGATCCAGCGACACTTTCCAGCCGTTCAGTGTAACATATCTAAATTCCAGGGCCCCCTGTCCCTATCCTGGTCCTCTCCTCTTCTACCCTTTCTTCCTTCCTTTATCCCAACCCTCTCCTCTTCTACCCTTTCTTCTTTCCTTTCTCCCAGCCCTCTCCTCTCCTCCGTCTCTTTTTCTTATCTAAATGTATACAGCAAGGATTGGAATAAAATCTTCGACTCGAAGCATCCCTTAAAGCATAGCTGTAGCATACATATATATTTGAATATTTACTGTGTATCATACATTGATATTCTGACATTTAAACACATGGAACTCCGACGTGTTCTGAGCTCGGGTCTTGGGCTGGTCGGGACTCATGGATAAGTCTCCAGTCACCTGTTGCCTCTTTACACCTTGCAGAGTGTCGGTCGACTGTTGTGAATCGTGTTTAAGAGGAAGCTCAACTGCTAATAATAGAGAAATTCACGAACAAAGTCCTGCTCCTTTACCTACAAATCGGTAATAACAAGAAGATATTGTCGTGCGTCGCACACAGCCCACCTCCCTCTCACACGCAAATACGAGTACACACACGTACATATACACAAAGTACACGCAAAACACTTACACACACGTGGAAATTATATCTGTAGCAACTAGACTGTGAAATACCCTGACGTCTGTTCCAAATTCATCTGGGTTCAAAGATGATCTATATTTCCCTAAACTTCTGTCCATGCAACAACAGCGATGTAAATAAAGGATCTCAAAAATAGAGTAATGCGTTTATTTAATTTGGGTACTTGAGAGTGCTATTAAAAATCTGATAGGCAGAACCATTTTCGATTTCAGTATTTTATAGTCTGCTTATGAGAGGGGTTGGACTGTAGTGATGACTAAAACAACACTTGCAGCAGAGAGAACTTTTAAAAAAAAAGTATTTCACTTAGCTAAGAGTGTTACCCAGTTTGTGCTGATAGTCGCCTTGTTCCAATTTCAAGCCACTCGGTGAATTTTAGTTTCCACTGACGATTGCAGACTGTATTTCAAGAGGGTAAAACCCTTGTAGGCCACTCAGCGCAAGGAATGATTAAGAGTCGATCCTCCGTCCGCTAATTGAGGTTCGGTCTCTGATCAGTCAAGCTGTTGGTATTCCTTTCATCAACGAGACCGTTAAAGCAAGGACACTGAGTGAGAAAATAGAATGAAACATCTCAATATAATAATTTTCTGCAACTTCCGGCTTTGTCTTTATACTGGTCTGCTGTACGTGTTTTTGTTTTTTCATCCAGAAGGAAAAGGGATCAAGCAAGAGTAATAGAATTTCCGATTCTGTAACTCTTAATTAACTAATTCTTGGGAGTAACATTTTAAGAGTTTCAATCATGTCATTATTACAGTCTCAGCGACTGTTAAGATATTTTGTCTAGACAATTAATTGTTATTAAATATATTTATTTGGTATACATTTTATTCATTTTTTTTTTCAACAAAATTAAGTCAGGAACCTAAACAAATATTAGTAAAATTGACTTAATACATTAACTTAGTCCTACCCACCCTACCTAAATTTAGTGATCAATATTTAACGTCACTTTATAAAAAAAAATTATTAATTTAGTGATGTTCTGACTGATTTTCGAAGACACAAAGCTAAAAAAACAATTGTAAGCTAAATCCGCGAAGTACTAAACCCGAAAGAGGGTTTTTCATCTGAGGGAATAGGAAAAATCAAGTTTGATGCAAGGAAGGGAAGGGACGCTACAATTGAATCAAGAGCATCACTAGCATCAAGGGGTCCCAACGTGAAGGGAAATTCGCAAGATTCTTTTGTAAAGCACGACATAGTTACCTCCTACGCTAATACGAGGAAGTAGCACCAAGAGTTATAATACACGGCATTCCTACCTCATTCGCTAAGCACACCAGTGGTAGCACCGACAACGTAAACCGCCCCAAAGGCAAGAAAGAAATCAAGGTCCAACAAAATCCGCGGCTTCAGGCTCTGGCTTGAGCTAGGCAGAGCGTAAAGAAGTAATTGAAAGAACCAGGGGCCCATAATTTATCGATAAATAACTGGGAAAATACTGAAACTCGCAAAGATCAGGCGCTGGAACCAATAATGGAAACTAGCGGGAAGCGGGAAGTTGGTATTGGTGGGGGACCGCAGCACGCTAACCAATAAGAAAACAAGAAGTTCCCTCGACTCGAGGTGGGCGAAGAATCATCAGAGCGACTTTTGCCAATGTTTACTTACGTACTACACTATACTAACAGACAGCACTCAGGCAGGCGAGAGAACATTGTAAGACAATCTGACAAAACGTTTACCTGGAGAGGGTTTCGGGGGGGTCAACGCCGCACTCCTCGTGGTGGAGTGTCCGATCAACCAGGCTGTTACTGCTGGCCGCACGCAATACCAGCCCGGCTGTTATTGAAATAAACCACACGTACAGCTCTAGGACATATATTATGGATACATATCGCTTATTTTGTCAATCCTACTAATTGGCATTGCTCCCAGTGATCGATTCGTTTGTATATTGTCACAGTGTTTCACTTGTATAAATACAAAGTGCATATGCCTCGAAAAACATACATACACTTTTGCTGTTGACAATATCATACATCGAGTGTAATATTCTCATCAGAATATATAAAATATAGTTGAGAGTACGAGGGTCATTATCATTGTATGTAACGTGTCTCAACATGTAAGTACATATTGAGAGTTTTCTCTCAGTATCCACTGAGAGAAAACTTTCAGTCAATATTTAATAAGAGATTGACACTTCTTGATATATAATCACTGAGATACATACTTATCGATGTATATATAACGAGAAATACACACCTCTCGATTTTTATGGGGTTTTCTTTGACAGTAGATTGTAATGAGGATTTTTAGAAGTGTTTTAGTTTTTATAAGTGGTATTGAGTTATCTTCTTATTGTGTTATCGCCTTGTAAGACTGTTATCGTCATTTATTATCTTCTAATTGTTTTCTCGTCACATATCGTTTTATCCTTGACTTTTAGACTTATCATTGTGTTATAGTCTTATCATTGCGTTATCGTCTTATCTTTGTGCTATCGTATTATCGTTGAGTATTCCTCTTGGTAATGTGTTATCGTGGGGTGAGTGTGTTGATGTCTGATCACTGTGATGTTTTGAAAAAACCTGATCGTCTTCAGTATTTTCCGTTTCACTTGCCCCTTCGCATTTTCACTCCCTCTCCTAAAATAAAAAAAATCTCCAACAATAGTGCATAAATCTCCAGCGCTGTCACCAGCAACTGTCTCCAGAAATGTCTCCTAGGTTGTTTCTCACAATCTCCATCAATTTCCCAAAAGTCTCAACACTGGTTCTAAAAATCTATAAATATTTCTGATCTCCTTTCTTTTTTTTATGCCTTGGCTCTAATGGCGTTTTAAGGCTTCTTCGCTGTTTCTAAAACTCCATCACAATATACTGGGCTCTCGATTTAGAATTCGAATTTGGGATTGGGGTGTTCTATATGTGAGGCGTTAAATTGTGTTGGTAATTCAAGGGAGGAAATGGTGAAGGCTCGATCATCCAGCCGTTAATCGAGACCCCAGTCCATTCAGGCTGTTGGTGATCTCATTAAGATTTAAGAACATAAGAAAGAAGGAACACTGCAACAGGCCTACTGGCCCATGCGAGGCAAGTCTAATTCTCCCACCGGCTTAAGTCAGGTCGGGGGCTTCAGAAATGGCGTCCAACACGATCTCGCAAACTCTGATAAGGATTTCTAAAACTTAAAGATTTATCATCTAAGTTTCTCAGTCTGCGACACTCTCCAACGTTGCGGCAAACGCTGTCTCCAACGCTGTCTCACAAGCTGTGACAGTCTCCAGAAATATCTCCAACACTGCCTTCAACAGCGTCACACAAGCTGCGCCCAATCTCCAACACTGCTTCCATCACTTCCTCCACCGTTGTCCATCATTGTTTTCAATCCTCTATCTCTGTACCCATTGCATTCTGTCAAATCTTAATACTATTGCCAGTCAAGGCAGGAATGGAGTTGGCCGAGTTTTAAAATTTCAAATAATATTAGTCAAATCTGCAGTGTGCTGCTGCAAAGCTCCATATGATAGTTACGTAATGGATACAAAATCAAGCTATGTTTCCCGTCATACTCCATCACGCTGGATTGGTTCCGTGCATTAAATGACTAATTATATCAATTGGAGCATAAATATTAGAAAGGTTGAGAGGGTATCTTCAAACAAGTGATAATGTAGAGTGTTTATGGGAGGGGTACAGGGTGTTGGAGACGGTGATGGAAGGTGGTAAAGATGGTGATATCAGGAAGGTGGTAGATGTGGCGATGGAAGGTGGTAGAGGTGGCGATGGAAGGTAGTAGAGGTGGTGGTGGAGGAAACTGGAGACGCTGATGGAGAGTGGTGGAGGGTGGTGGAAACAGTGATGTAGAAGGGAAGTGGAGACGGTGATAAAGGCGATAACAGTGATGGTGGATGATGGTGAGGAGTAGTGGAAGAACTAGGTAAATTGATGGAGGGTTAGAGAGGGATCCACAGTAACACATTGTATTGGGTAGTCACAGTAATAAGTGCGCAGATTACTGTGAGACAGCCCGGCCGCTGTCACAACCATCCTTCACTAATAGAACCAGGAGGGTTGTGCCATTCCTCATTCTCCCTTCTTCCCTATTCTACCCCCGTATGGGTAATAATAATAATAATAATAATAATAATAATAATAATAATAATAATAATAATAATAATAATAATCAAATAATAATAATAATAATAATAATAATAAAATAAATAATAATAATAATAATAATAATAATAATAATAATAATAATAATAATAATAAAATAAATAATAATAATAATAATAATAATAATAATAATAATAATAATAATATCTTTATTTCTATAAAAATAGCCGACATTCAACAGTACAGAAAAATACGATTATTTTCTCGACCTAACCAGAGAACCTCTTTGCGTTATTTCTGTCAACATACAGAGAGAAAGAGAGAGATTCAGTATTTCAGGCTGTAGGAAAAAAAAAAGCATAATATAAACAGAAGCATCGATCATTTTTAAAGAAGAATCACATTTTCGTTCAGGAAGGTCATCCAATTACCTATAATTTTTTAGCAGTCAAAAACCTACATTATTTTTGCTCTCATCTAGATTCTAGTTAATATTATAGAAAAAACGTATTTAGGGCGAAATGTTGCAGCTTTTCTTTCAAATAAAATGTACCTTTTTTGGACTCTTAAGAAGCCTGTGAAATGGCATGATTTTGAGAGAAAAAAAAAGTCATTGCCAAAACACTATGAATTACTTTTGCTTTAATGCAAACCTGTTCTCGTTTCACGAGTGATGGACGTTCAGATTTGAACTTTATCTATATTTTTCACTCCAACCAGTATGTCATAAAATTCAGAACGTTTGCTTTAAATTTACTTTTACTATGAATAATAAACGTTTCCATGGGTTAGGTAGTCTTTCTTAATTTTGCCTCAACTAACTTAAAGACAATAATACTTGAGAAAAACTTGAAGCATTAAGAAATTGACGTTGAGTACCACCTTAAAGAATACGGTCAGGAAAAAGAGAACAGGAAGCCTAACAGAGGATGTTTCCTAATCCAGTAGGCTTAGTAATGTCCATTTGAGGCCCAGGTGGAGTTTATTTTTCTATTTCCCAACATCCTGGGTTTCCTAGCCACCATTGAGACCCAAGACACCGAAAATTCGATTTTACCTTCTCCCAATAGACTGGGTCTCCATAACCACCACCTGAAACCCAAGAAAACACAGTGGAAATTCCTTTTTGCTCTGTTAATAGGTTGGGTTTCCCTGGTCCCCGCCTGGACCCGACACCGCCGGTAATTATACATCACTCCGCTGTCGGCAATACAAAGAAATCTCGTTTGTGAAGGAAAAAGATTCTTGCCAATCGCTCACAGAATCGCGTGACGGAAGCTATTTGTGGTGTGGAGTGACGCAGCAAGACTGCCAGCCATTCCAACCCCAAATTTCCTTTATAAACCTATTTATCGTCTTACGTTTTTATAGTTATTCCTATATCATAGTCCATACATATAAATTCTCTTTTACTCTTTCAGGTACTTACAGCTATGCCTTTTATTTAGCCTACGCAACTTTAATCCAATTTAACGCTTACTTTTCTTGCAGGGTTTTGCCTCGACACAATATTGTATGATTCTATAAAGCCTTTTTATCGCCTTAGATTTGTATTGCCATGTCGATAAGATTCTGTATATATTAGTAAATCTCTTCATAGCGTATGCCAAAGCTGTTTAACATTATTTTTAATTATTTTTACACCTAATGGGGAAATCCGCCCACAACAACTGCCAGCCATTTTTTTTCTAAATTTACTATTACAATGATATTTGTTTATAAAGTGGGCAATATATATCAAGTAAATTAGACTAGTCTTCCTACTTTGAAAGTTCACAATACACACACCACTCATCACGTAATTTTTCTCATTATGATTTTGTAAATATATATATATATATATATATATATATATATATATATATATATATATATATATATATATATATATATATATATATATATATATATATATATATAAGAAAGGTGAAAAGAGTGGTGAGAGAGTGCAAAAGAAGAGCGGATGAAAGAATGGGAGAGGCTCTGTCAAGAAATTTTGCTGAAAACAAGAAAAATTTTGGAGTGAGATAAACAAGGTCAGAAAGCCTAGGGAACGAATGGATTTGTCAGTTAAAAACAGAGTAGGGGAGTTAGTAGATGGGGAGCTGGAGGTATTGGGTAGATGGCGGGAATATTTTGAGGAACTTTTAAATGTCGATGAAAAGAGGGAGGCGGTAATTTCATGTACTGGCCAGGGAGGTACAACATCGTTTAGGAGGGGAAGAAGAGCAGGATGTGAGTGTGGGGAGGTGCGTGAGGCATTACGTAGAATGAAAGGGGTAAAGCAGCTGGAATTGACGGAATCATGACAGAAATGTTAAAAGCAGGGGGATATAGTGCTGGAGTGGTTGATATTTTTGTTTAATAAATGTATGAAAGAGGTGAAGGTACCTAGGGATTGGCAGAGAGCATGTATAGTTCCTTTATATAAAGGGAAGGGGATAAAGAGAGTGTAAAAATTATAGGGGAATAAGTTTACTGAGTATACCAGGTAAAGTGTATGGCAGGGTTATTATTGAAAGAATTAGAGGTAAGACAGAGAGTAGGATTGCAGATGAGCAAGGAGGCTTTAGAGTGGGTAGGGGATGTGTAGATCAAGTGTTTACAGTGAAGCATATATGTGAACAGTATTTAGATAAAGGTAGAGAAGTTTTTATTGCATTTATGGATTTAGAAAAGGCATATGATAGAGTGGATAGGGGAGCAATGTGGCAAATGTTGCAAGTGTATGGAATAGGTAGTAAGTTACTGAAGGCTGTAAAGAGTTTTTATGAGGATAGTGAGGCTCAGGTTAGGGTGTGTAGGAGAGAGGGAGATTACTTCCCGGTAAAAGTAGGTCTTAGACAGGGATGTTAAATGTCACCATGGTTGTTTAATAGTTGATGTGTCAGCGGATGGGTTTATGAAGGATGAGGTTAACCATAGAATTGATGAAGGAAAAAAGGTGAGTGGTGCATTGAGGTATCTGTGGAGACAAAAAACGTTATCCATGGAGGCAAAGAAGGGAATGTACGAAATTATAGTGGTACCAACACTCTTATATGGGTGTGAAGCATGGGTTGCAAATGCTGCAGCGAGGAGGAGGCTGGAGGCAGTGGAGATGTCCTGTCTAAGGGCAATGTGTGGTGTAAATATTATGCAGAAAATTCGGAATGTGGAAATTAGGAGAAGGTGTGGAGTTACTAAAAGTATTTGTCAGAGGGCTGAAGAGGGGTTGTTGAGGTGGTTTGGTCATTTAGAGAGAATGGATCAAAGTAGAATGACTTGGAGAGCGTATAAATCTGTAGGGAAGGAAGGCGGGGTAGGGGTCGTCCTAGAAAAGGTTGGAGGAAGGGGTAAAGGAGGTTTTGTGGGCGAGGGGCTTGGACTTCCAGCAAGCATGTGTGAGCGTGTTAGATAGGAGTGAATGGAGACGAATGGTTTTGGGACATGACGATCTGTTGGAGTGTGAGCAGGGTAACATTTTGTGAAGGGATTCAGGAAACCAGTTAATTGATTTAGTTGGACTTGAGTCCTGAAATGGGAAGTACAATGCCTGCACTTTAAAGGAGGGTCTGAGGTAGTGACAGCTGGGAGGGACTTTTCTCAGCTGTCGTATCTGAGCTCCTCTGCAAAGACAGTGATTATGTATGAGTGTGGTGAAAGTGTTGAATGATGATGAAAGTATTTTCTTTTTGGGGATTTTCTTTCTTTTTGGGTCACCCTGCCTCGGTGGGAGACGGCCGACTTGTTGAAAAAAAAAAAAATATATATATATATATATATATATATATATATATATATATATAATCAATGTGCCATGCAGAAACAAGAGGAGGTATATACATAGAAAGATCGCGGTAAGGAAGATCTGAACTCACGTTTGGAAGGTGGAGTAGTTCCCTACGTGACGCCTTAGACCACTCAGCTACAGAGGCCTCAAAACGCTAGGTAGCTTGGTTACAAGGCATGTTTCTTCCTAGCCCTGGGCACACCAGTGGTCCTCAGGCATGGTTTCCGGTATTTCATTCTCCTCCTACATATATTCTACCTGCCGCCTAGCGTTTTTCAATCTCATTATCGCGCAATGCGGTGGATAGTACGGTCAAGTCATTCTAGGTCATCCCGCCATGACCAGAGGAGGTGAACAGTGTGGTTAGGTCATTCTAGGTCACCCCACTGTAATAAAACTCTAACC
Source organism: Cherax destructor (assembly GCA_009830355.1). Classification (NCBI taxonomy): domain Eukaryota; kingdom Metazoa; phylum Arthropoda; class Malacostraca; order Decapoda; family Parastacidae; genus Cherax; species Cherax destructor. The sequence goes on from WNWK01010056.1 coordinate 32,504, forward strand.
TCACAATATAAATTCTGCCTCTAATATAACCTAGCAAGACCGTGGAGTGTGAGATATGGGTCATTACTCCCTTTTAAGGAGGTTTTACCTGCGTTATCTCTGTAATGGTGTAGTTGATGGTGTTATGTGATGGTAGGTATAGGTGATGTACTGTAGTTGGATATGTGATGCTGTGTGGAGGTGGTGTGGTAATATTAATTATGTGATGGTGTATTGAGGTGGTGTTGGGTATGAGATGGTGTATGTCGTGATGTATATTGGCTATGTCATGTCGTGGTATTTATTGGTTATGTGACGATGTGTGAAGGTGCTAAGGTGGCGTTTGTTACTTATATAATAGTGAGTGGTTATGTAAAAGGGGGTGGAGGTGATATGGAGGGGGGTGTGATGTATGTTGTATCATGGAGTGTGATGTTCGTGAATGTTGATTATGTACTGATGTCAACGACAGGATAAGTGTGGTGAAGAAGGCGTTGAAAAAAAACATCTAAGAAATAGCGCATTCTTAAGGTTTCTAAGCGATATTTCGTAAACGTGTTCAGACTGCCTTGCTGACATGACTCAACGCATAATTCTTCCCAGTATTCGGACATCGTATTTTACTTTCATTGCATCAAAGACTTCTCTCTAAGTGCTAAATGCCTGTTCCAGTCATTCTCACTTTGGCACCAATTGTGACATCATGTTGAGAGACCATCATTACGTGGGTAGTGACATCCTGCTGAGAGACCATCATTACGTGGGTAGTGACATCATGCTGAGAGACCATCATTACCTGGGTAGTGACATCATGCTGAGAGACCATCATTACGTAGGTAGTGACATCATGCTGAGAGACCATCATTACGTGGGTAGTGACATCATGCTGAGAGACCATCATTACGTAGGTAGTGACATCATGCTGAGAGACCATCATTACGTGGGTAGTGACATCATGCTGAGAGACCATCATTACGTGGGTAGTGACATCATGCTGAGAGACCATCATTACGTGGGTAGTGACATCATGCTGAGAGACCCTCATTACGTGGGTAGTGACATCATGCTGAGAGACCATCATTACGTGGGTAGTGACATCATGCTGAGAGACCATCATTACCTGGGTAGTGACATCATGCTGAGAGACCATCATTACGTGGGTAGTGACATCATGCTGAGAGACCATCATTACCTGGGTAGTGACATCATGCTGAGAGACCATCATTACCTGGGTAGTGACATCATGCTGAGAGACCATCATTACCTGGGTAGTGATATCATGCTGAGAGACCATCGTAATCTGAATTTTACTTTATTAAATGTAACTTACTTTCTCTGTTCCTCTTTCTTTTCCTACTTTTTCTTCCTCTGCTTTTGTATAATTAATTAATCTGCAAGTAAATATGCCAAATATGCTGGGTAATACAATGATCGTTAAAGCAGAGCTAGGCATATTATACAACGTTTTACTCAAAGGTGAGAGAAACGTTTTTCTTATAAAGTTTTACTGTGATAATGCATCATTGAATTTCCCAGCATTTAACATTTCATAGCCAAAAACACTGAATAACCACTGTAAATCCTCCAGCAGCGGTCTTAGGCACACACTCTAACATACAAGTGCGCAAAAATAACGGCACACCTTGACCATTGCACTCCTAAGGCAACTATTAATATAAAATCACAAACATCCAATCAAACAGAGAAAACCAAAACGTCGTTAGAAAAAGTGCTGCAAGGAACAGCGGAAAAATGAAATATATTTTTCGTCTCAGGACTGTAAGTGGCAGGAGTCTGATGGGGAGATGGTGGAAGCAAACATCATAGGCAGTTTTTGGACCTGGAGATCGAGAATCAGTAAGGCGGGTCGATAGCAGACAGGAGACGGGAACAAGAACTAGGAATTTTCTACCCCTGTTAAGGCGGGTAGGCGAGAACGGTTATTATGTACGCACATGAGATGAGTCACGGAGACTTTATGGATGACTTCTGGAGTGGAAGGGATGCGAATGAATGAAATGGTTACATCACACACAGTTTCATGAGCAGGTATGACAGAGCCTGGGAAGGTTGAAATCACATACTCCAGTGCACTTTAGGCTAAGATTCTGGAGCAAGGAGCTGGAGCTCTACACAATTGCTCTCTCTCGAACTCGCCTATGCACGCGTTGAGCCCCTTCTTTTCTATTCTTATTTCTTCCGAAACTGAGATAAATATCCCTGACAAACTTTGATCCAACTAGTTAAATAGCAGAAGGTAATCAGTTCAGCTCTCCCGTCGATTGCACCACCTCCGACCAGCCTTAAAAAATACGACGCGATACATTAGCCCCGATTACTTTTCCCCACCCATGAAAAATGTTACTTGTAATTTTATTCGTTTTTTCCTTAGCGTGTTTTCTAACCCCTTTCTACGCTCCTCACACGCACGCACATACTGGTTAATCGAGTGGTTATTTTTTAACGCAATTAAGTATAACTGCACTGTGCGGCTAATCTATCCCATATATGAGTTACATTGTTTCAATAAAAGACAGGAAGACTGACGTACTGAAAGAAGATGGAAGCACTGAACCGGAGTAAAATAATTATATAAAGTTTCATAACCCCTGCGATAACCCAAGATTTCTTCCTCGTTCCACGACACATTAAGTTTATTATCAAGTAGGAGAGACAGTTTAAAATCGCTCCCTTCTAGATTAAATCTAGTTTAATGGATAAATATATTTTGGGTTTCCAACTGTCATTATTGAAGCTCTCGTTGCCATGTTGGAAGATATTTTATAAGAACCACTCTCAGATTTTAAAACTAGCAAAATCCCTTTAGTTAACAGCTGCACTAACTACTGCAGCAGATTTGGCAAAATTTACTTAACGTCCCTGTCGTTATCGAAGATATATCTACCTCTCTATTCGTTATTAGTTAAAATAACAAGATCTGCTGGAGTGAACTCTCAGGGAGAAAGGGGTCAGCCTTCATGCTCTGTACCGACTTCAAATTATCAGATTTAATTGATTTTTTAGCCAACTGAAAAACAGTTTTCACAGGCAATTTATATTCTCATATTCTCAACCTCTCGGTAACTTAAGTTTGAAGCGTTACACGAGGACTTGACGTTACACGAGGACTTGACGTTACACGAGGACTTGACGTTACACGAGGACTTGACGTTACACGAGGACTTGACGTTACACGAGGACTTGACGTTACACGAGGACTTGACGAAGCTGATGTAGATAGCACAGGGAAGGGTGTGTAAATGATGGAAGGGAGAGTGAGGGATAGAGAGGTTTCAAGAAAAAAAAAAAAGATGGAAAGGTGTTGGAAAAGGGAGGGGAAAATAGAGGGAAATGTTGGTGAAAAGGAGAAAAAGATAGTTAGGTGGGGGAAATGTTAGGAAGGGGATACAAGGGTAGGGAAGTGTTGAGAAGGGAAGGGTAATGCAGGAAAGAGAAGAGATGGGAGAGGGGAAATGTTGGGAAGGGAATGGAAAATTGAGAACTGTAGAAAAGGTTTAGGGAGATGAGGAAGACAAGTGGACTGAAGCAGAAAAGGAGGAAACTGGCAGAAGTGGAAAATAAAGAAATTTTAAGTGGAACCAAAGGAAAGCATTAGAAAAATTAAATAAAGGAAATGAATAGGAAAGAGCTGTAAGGGAACAGCAGAGAGCGAAGAGAAGACGAAGAAAGCCATAAAACAGAACAAGTAGAAAGATTAAAAGGAAAATGCCCAGCTCTGACTAATAAAAACAAATAAGCTCAATACTAGTACAAAGCTGTACAAGGCAGTAAATGCCAATACAAGGCTGTACAAAGGTGTCGCGAGAAACCTTTGTTCAATTTAAATGCTGTACGAGTAATTTACCTGTAAGTCGTCAGCTTATAAATAATTATAATTAGAGCTTTAACTATGAAAGCACGAGTATTATAGTGCATGTATGAGTGGTACAGTATGGGTATGATTATAACACCTGTGTGTATGAGAATTATGATGAGTGGGGGAATTTTAGTGTGCATGTCTTTAACAATGTCTATGAATGTATATGTGAATATTACGGCGTTTTTATGTATAATACAGTGTCAGTGAATACTGTAGTGTGCATTGCAGTGAGTGTACGAGAAATACAAGGTGTGTGCAAGTGTTACTGTCTGTGTAAGACTTTTAAAGTATGTCAAAATTACAGTTCGTGTTTCATTATGACAGTGGGTGTTCAAGATTTACAATATTTGTATGAAATATTACGGAGAGTATATGAGAATTACAGTGAGTGTGAGAGTATTACAGAGAGTGTATAAGTACAGAGACTAAGTGGATTTTTTTTTTTTTTTTTTTTTGAGAAATTAACAACTGTTCTCTGATGCGTTAATAGAAACCATCGTGTTTGCGTTACAAACACGACACTCTTGTTTTCCCCCAAAAAATAAAAACTTTGCGAAAAGATGATGTAATTAGAGATTGGAATCGTGTCTCAGAATACCTAATATAAGGACCTTGTTTGATAACCCTATTAATTATGTTGTTTAATGCTACGAGGTAATGACATGCAGCTGTAACACGCACGACACCAACGCCGGATCCTCCGTCAATTTCACACACACAAAGGAACGTACTCACACACACACACACACACACACACACACACACACACACACACACACACACACACACATACACACACACACACACACATAGCTTTAAGACGAGGAATGATAAAGCTCATGGAGCAGGGAGAGAGAGGACTTAGTAGCGATCAGTGAAGCGGCGGGGCCAGTACATGAGTCTCGACCCCTGCAACCACAAATAGGTGAGTACAAATAGGTGAGTACACACACACACACACACAAACACACACACACACCGAAAGGGCGGGACGAATGAAGCCAAACTATAAGAGAGGTAACTACAGAGGTACGAAGAATTTCCTGCACGAGGTTCAGTGGGACAGAGCACTGGCAGGGAAGTCAGTAAATAAGATGATGGAATATGTGACAACAATATGCAAGGAAGCTGAGGAGAAGTTTGTTCTAAAGGGTAAAAGAAGTTACGAGAAAACCAGGACGAGCCCCTGATTCACTCAAAGGTGTAGAGAGGCCAAAACCAAGTGTGCTAGAGAATGGAAGAAGTATAGAAGGCAAAGGACCCAGGAGAATAAAAAGAGCAGTCGTAGAGCCAGAAATGAATATGCACAGGTAAGAAGGGAGGCCCAACGACAATACGGAAATGACATAGCAGCGAAAGCTAAATCTGACCCGAGGCTGTTGTACAGCCACATCAGGAGGAAAGCAACAGTCAAGGACCAGGTAATCAGGCTGAGGAAGGAAGGAGGGGAGATCACAAGAAATAACTGCGAAGTATGTGAGGAACTCAACATGAGATTCAAAGAAGTGTTCAGAGAAGAGACAGAAGGGACTAAAGAAAGACGGAGACATGGGGTACACCATCAAGTGTTGGACACAATACATACAATCGAGGAAGAAATGAAGAGGCTGCTAAGCGAGCAAGATACTTCAAAAACGATGAGGCAGGACATCTCTCCATGGGTCCTGAGAGAGGGAGCAGAGGCGCTATGTGTGCCACTAACAACAATCGTCAACACATCTATCGAAACAGGGAGACTACTTGAGCAAATGTAGTCCCAATCTTTAAAAAAGAAGACAGACACGAAGCATTAAACTACAGACCAGTGTCACTGACATGTATAGTATGCAAAGTCATGGAGAAGATTATTAGGAGAAGAGTAATGGAGCACCTAAAAAGAAATGAGCTTATCAACAATAACCAGCACGGTTTCAGGGACGGGAAATCCTGTGTCACAAACCTATTGGAGTTCTGTGATAGGGTGACAGCAGTAAAGCAAGAGAGAGAGAGAGAGAGAGAGATAGAGAGGGGTGGTTAGATTGCGTTTTCTTGGACTGTAAGAAGGCTTTTGACACAGTTCCACACAAGAGATTAGTGCATGAGCAGGAGGACCAGGCAGGTATAAAAGGAAAGACACTGCAATGGATCAGGGAATACCTGTCGGGAAGACATCAGCCAGTCATGGTACGTGACGAGGTGTCAGAGTGAGCGCCTGGGACGTGTGGGGTTCCACAGGGGTAGGTCCTAGGACCGGGGCTGTTTCTGGTATACGTGAGTGACATGACGGAAGGAATAGACTCAGAAGTGCCCCAGTTTGCAGATGAGTTGATGAGAAGAATTCAATCGGACGAGGACTAGGCAAAACTACAAGTGCAAAGTCTTGAAGATTGAGGAAGGGCAAAGAAGACTGCAGACGGAGTACAGTCAAGGGGGGGGGGCAGAGGCTACAAACCTTTCTCAAGGAAAAGGATCTTGGGGTTAGTATAACACCGGGTACATCTCCTGAGGCGCACATCAACCAAATAACTGCTGCAGCATACGGGGGCCTAGCAAACCTAAGAATTGCATTCCAACATCACAATAAGGTATCGTTCAGGACCCTTTACACCGTGTATGTCAGGCTTATACTGGAGTATGTAGCACCAGTTTGGAACCCACACCTAGGCAAGCACGTAAAGAAATTAGAGAAAGTGCAAAAATTTGCTAAGGGACATGTCCTACAAGGAGAGGGTAAGGGAAATCGACCTGACGACACAGACGAAAAGGAGAGATAGGGAAAATATGATAACTACATATAAAATACTGAGAGGAATTGACAAGGTGGACAGAGACAAAATGTTCCAGAGATGTTGTACGAACATGCTTCAGACTCAAGTCATCCAAGGAATAAATGATCTCAGGTGAAGTGATGTTCTTGAGAAGGGTTCAGCCGGAGAATAACTGCTGTTTACTGGCAGTTGTGCCGAGGAGGAAGTGCGGTACCTTGACAACACTGACCTTCTACATAACAGTAAAACCACCCACATTCCTCCGCTGTTGAAGGCTCTGTTGAAATGACACACCTGTCCAGGATGGATCCAGACGATAGAAGTTGTAGTCTCTCTCTCTCTCTCTCTCTTTCTCTCTCTGTCTCTCTCTATCTCTATCTCTCTTTTCTCTCTCTCTCTCTCTCTCTCTCTCTCTCTCTCTCTCTCTCTCTCTCTCTCTCTCTCTCTCTCCTCTCCCTACCTAGACGAGGTTTCGGATCCTCGTGGACTATTCTCGCTACACGATGAAGGTCCATGACTGATCGAAACGTCATCTAAAGTTTCCCTTCAAAATTATTTTTCATTTGAGAACTTAGTATGTATATACACACATTCATGCAATATATATATATATATATATATATATATATATATATATATATATATATATATATATATATATATATATATATATATATAAATTTCACTATCAGAGACAAACAAACCTAATAACTCTAATCTCTCCTGTTGTTGAAGGTGAATCAAATCCTGAGGTGCATAACAACCAGTCAAAACGGAAAGACAGTCTACGACAAAGACTTGTTCTGCAACAATCGTCTTTTCTTCACTGTTTCTGGCAGTGAGCCATTTGTGTACAGCACTAGGCACGGATTCCAGGAAAAGAAAGAATTACCCCCGCCCCCCTCTTGTCAAAAAAAAAAAGAGAAAAAAAAGTTCCGAAAGAGTCTCTCTAATGAGTTTCTGTATTCATGATTTTCGAGCTCAGTGGTACTCTTTGTACTCTCGGTCTTGGTCACCTGCATTTACTGTACCTGTGTCATTCCTGTAACAGGTTTCCAGAGTTATCCTGTCTTCCTCCTACTCCTCCTCCTCCTCCTCCTCCTCCTCCTTTTTCGTCTTTTTTTCTTTCTATTTCCTTTTCTTCTTCTTTTTCTTTTCTTTTCTTCTTCTTCCAGGATTCATTATTACTTTATTCTTCTGTCATATTTCCTTATTTTTTCCCTTCACTTTTTGCAACATATTCGTTGTTTCTATTTTTCTTTTTTCTTTTTTTCATCTGTTTGAACAATTCCAAGATGAAATTTCTTTTCCACTCCTTCGTTTCCTCTTCGCCTCTGTCTCGATCTCCTTCATTATCCCTCTTTTTCCTCTCCTTTGCTTATATTCTCCTTTCCCTTCACCTCGTTCATTTCTCTATCTCTCCATCCTTTATCTCTTCCCCTTCCCTATCCCTCATTTGTCTCTCTTCATTCCCTCTCCCCCGTTTATTGCTTCCCTATCCCTCTCCTTTCCTCCACCTGCTCCACCCCTTCTGTTCCTTAGCGTATATGACGTATTACAAGAGGGTTCAATTTCATGGTCTGACTCTCAAGTGGCTGTGTGGTGAACGTTGGTTTATGCTGGGTAACGCTGGGTCACGCTGGGTCACGCTGGGTGGTGTTAGATAACACTGAATGAAACTAGGTCAATGTGATTCGTACTAGGTAACTCTGAATCACGCTGGGTCACGTTGGGTCACGCTGGGTCACGTTGGGTCACGCTGGTTCACGCTGGTTCACGCTGGTTCACGCTGGATCACGCTGGGTCACGCTAGGTCAAAATTGTTGGAAGGAATTTGAAGCTATGGTGCCATTTGCTAAATCCATCATTATTTTAGACCGTTCGCTTTCTGATGCTTTGTTCGGTGTAAATTTTCGACAATTCCCTATTTACATATTTATATTCCTTTTTGGTTTGATTAGGTAAAGAAATACTAAATTATGACCAAACATAAGAATAACCTAGAAAAAAACTAAAAGAAGCTTAATCTCTCGTCACTGGAGAGGTTATAGATGAATGTAAATAAAACCCAAGGGTCTAACAGAGAACAAAGTGAAACCCTGCTCAGAATACATTCTGAAGCCTTGCAGAGACCGACTTAATACCCTTCCCACTGCACATGTTCTCGGGGTCTGACAGGGATCGACCTGATACCCTGCCCACTGCACATGCTCCACAACGGTATCAGAGACCAGTTGTATACCCAACCATAACACACGTTTCAGGTCTGTGAAACGCCGGAAATTTCCAACAGAAAATACAAAGGGGAATGAAATCAAGACATTAAAAAAAAGCAGAAAGCAATACTGGTGTGAATTCTTTCTGTACCGAGGGAGGAAAAAAACGAGAACAGCACCCGCCCCCCTTCCCATGAAAAAAAAAAGGAATGCAGTTATCTATGCAAAAGAAAAACCAATCAAGTTTTTTCCTTGTATTTTATGCCACAAATATATCAAGTTTTCGTTCGTTCTATTCATTTTCATTGCTGTTTCTCTTTCGTGTCTTATTTTTACCTTTCAAGGGGTATGTCTCCATTCTGGGAGAGAGCTTTGCTACAAAGATGAGCAGCTTATACCCACTCCCTTGGATCACTCTTGACTTTTTTCACTCCAGAAGCGTAGAATGATCCTTACGAATTTAGTGCTTCCAGTGAATATAATATTAATAATACTAATACTAATTCTAATACTGACACTACTACTTCTACTACTACTACTACTAATAATAATAATATTAATAACACCGAAAGATTCACATCTGCTAATATTCCATTTGAAAAACACATTGCTGTTCACCTATCTGTGCATATCCACTAAGATACACTTCTTTGTGAATATTCACTGACAGATATATACCTATGTGCATACTCCAGGAGAAGCAAATGATCTCTGCGCATATACACTGAGTGTTCACTCACTATGCACTTAAAATGAGATACACATCACTGTAATATACACTCAGATGCACATGGCTGTCTATATACTCTGCGATATACGCATCGCTCCCGATATACAATGAGAGTCACATCGCAGTCCACACTGAGAGATACACATCCCTGTTGGTTAAGTTAGTTAATAGGATTTAAAGCCAATCGATTACACGAGGATCTTCAAGGCTGCATGTCACCTGTCAACACCAGACACGAATACTCTAATGATCTTAATCTTATCCCTCAGAGATTAATTCCTTATACTGGGTTAGAAATTAGTTCTCAGCATATATATGTGTGTGTGTGTGTGTGTATGTGTGTGTGTATGTGTGTGTGTGTGTGTGTGTGAGTGTGTCGTGCCGAATACGTAAAATTGGTCAATTAGCAAGAACTCATTTAAAATTAAGTCCTTTCTAAAATTTTCTCTTATAAGTTTAAAGATATACTTTTTTTCATTTTTGTTAATGTAAAATTAATAATTTTGTACCAAAGGAACCTTAGAAAACTTTCCTAACCTTATTATAACAAGCGCAATTTAATTTAGCCTAATCCAGCTAAATATATTTTAGATAAGTTTACATTAATTTAATAATCAACAAACACTTTGAAATACATTTTTTCGTTAGGTTCAGAATGAATTTTGCGAAATTGCATACACAAATTTTCGCTTGCCTTATTTGGCAAGAAGAGCGTTTCTATTTAAGCCAAAATCGCAAGTTTTACCTATTCGTCACGATATATATATATATATATATATATATATATATATATATATATATATATATATATATATATATATATATATATTATATATATATATATATTTATATATATATATATATGTTTATATATTATTAACACATCGGTCGTTTCCCACCAAGACAGGGTGACCCGAAAAAGAAAAACTTTCATCATCATTCACTCCATCACTGTCTTGCCAGAGGCGCGCTTACACTACAGTTATAAAATTGCAATTAACACCCCCTCCTTCAGAGTGAAGGCACTGTACTTCCAATCTCCAGGACTCAAGTCCGGCCTGCCGGTTTCCTTGAATCCCTTCATAAATGTTACCTTGCTTACACTCCAACAGCACGTCAACTCCTAAAAACCATTTGTCGCCATTTGCTCCTTTCTAACACGCTCACGCAAACTTGCTGGAAGTCCAAGCCTCTCGCACACAAAACCTCCTTTACCCAATCCCTCCAACCTTTCCTAGGTCGTCCCCTATCCCGCCTTCTCTCCACAGCAGATTTATACACTATCGAAGTCCTTCTATTTTGCTCCATCCTCTCTACATGTCCAAACCATCTCAATAACCCCTCCTCAGCTCTCTGGATAATAGTTTTGGTAATCCCGCACCTCCTCCTAATCTCCAAACTACGGATTCTCTGCATTATATTCACACCACACATTGCCCTCAGACATGACATCTCCACTGCCTCCAGCCTTCTCTTTGTTGCAATATTCACCACCCATGCTTCACACCTATATAAGAGCTTCCACTTCCAAATATCTGAATACATTCACCTCCTCCATACCCTCTCTCTCCAATCTGATATCCAGTCTTCCATTACCTATTTTTTTTGTTATCCTCATCACCTTACTCTTTCCTATATTCACTTTTAATTTCCTTATTTTACATACCCTATCAAACTCATCAACCAACCTCTGCAACTTCTCTTCGGAATCTCCCAAAAGCACAGTGTCATCAGTAAAGAGCAACTGTGACAACTCCCACATTGTGTTAGATTCTTTATCTTCTAACCCAACACGTCTTGCCAACACCCGAACATTCACTTCTCTTACAACCCCATCTATAAATATATAGACAACCAAGGTGACATCACACACACACACACACAAACACACACACACACACACACACACACACACTATATATATATATATATATATATATATATATATATATATATATATATATATATGTGTGTGTGTGTGTGTGTGTGTGTGTGTGTGTGTGTGTGTGTGATGTCACCTTGGTTGTCTATATATTTATAGATGGGGTTGTAAGGTGAGTACACAACACATATATATATAATATATATATATATATATATATATATATATATATATATATATATATATATATATATATATATATATATATATATATATATATTACAAACTGGGCAGGCCAGTTTGACCTCACGACACATTGTCCCGCCCCAGAGACAACACAACGTACATGTCACCATATGCACTCCACCATCGATCCAACTTGCGAGGACACTCGTTGCAGTGGATGCTCAAAGATTAATTTCAGCCTCCTGTGCATCCTCGAACATCCACTGCCACGAGAGTCCTCGCAAGTAGGATAGATGGCGGAATGGATAGGGCGACACGTACGTTGTGTTGTCTCTGAGGCGGGACAATGTGTCGTGGTCGAATCCTGGCGTGCCTAGTTTGGTAAATGTTTCAATACCACTTGTTTCGTGGTTTCATTGGTGTTATATATATATATATATATATATATATATATATATATATATATATATATATATATATATCAGTAATTTGACAACTAAATAAGTCAAGAGTCAATAAGACAAACTTATTATAAAAACATATCATTGTTTAAACAATTATAAGTGATATAAAAGTTCTTTGAAATCATTTTAAAAAATGGGTAATAATAAAGTTAATCAAACCATTTATTGCTACAAAGTTAAATTAAAGTAGATTTTAAAACATAATTACCGGTTTAAATGTGTTAGTAACTATCAAAAATACTTATAGGTATTAGAGTGAAATAATTATTTTGGTCGGGATGTTTATAATAAATATGCTGTAATTAGGTAACTGCTATAATCAGGTAACTACTTTAATCAGGTAACTACTTTAATCAGGTAACTACTTTAATCAGGTAATTACTTATAATCAGGTAACTACTATAATCAGGTAA
>WNWK01010056.1:50000-72637 GCA_009830355.1 Cherax destructor
ATTTCATTTGCCCAACCCATTTTCAATGATTTGATAAGCTTATTAACTCATGTGCAAGTCCAACTCCAATCCAACCCCTCTCGTGTACTCATGTAACCTAAATTTAAAGTTAGTCAAGGTTTTTGTTTCAATGACCCTACTAGGCAGACTGTTCCACTCATTGACTACTCTATTTCTTATATCCTTTCTAAATCTAATTAATGGTCAGCGAATGGCTGAGTTTGACACATAGTGCTATAAAGACACATTTAACAAAGAAACTTTTCATTAATACGACCTTACACCCAGTAGGATCTTTCTCAAATGCATGGAATATATAAAATAGAGGTGTGTACAGCACACGGGAGAAGGACAGGTCAAGTCAAATGTCGCCGGGATAGGTCAGGTGCCGCCATGTACAAGGGCAGATGCTACTACATCTTCCCACTTACACTTTATATATTACTATTTAAGTCGTATTAAGAAATGATTCCTTTGCTGAAAACCTTTTTTGCCAAGTCATTTAACATTATCATCTCCACCATTAAGTGTGGCTTCGCATGTTGCATACTTCACTAGATCATTGCAAGCAGCTGCATTCGCAAGAATAACGATGTAGGTCATTTATACATTCGAAATTTGAACATGTGCTTCTTAACAGAATAAGCTTGGGTTCGAGCCTGGCAGTATCACATTAATGTGATACAATACCGAAGAGTTGCTGAATAAGACACATGACACGACACTTAGCTATCTCGTTTTGGCAATACATATCGCTAAGTGTTGCACGTGTGTCTTTTTCATCAACTGGGCAGCAAGATCGAGGTAGATTGAAATTTATTTACAGCTTTTTCTCAATTTATGCAAATACCGCAGAATGGGCTTAACCAGATTTGATGATGCAGACTTTGACTGGTCAGTTTTCGACATAACAGCCAGTAAAACGGGAATGTGGTCCTTCATAATTCTTAGTCCTTTTGCATTGATACTTAAGGTTGTTTTCCTGTAAGTCACTTTCCTTGGGAATCGACCTCAGGAACTTTCGGTGTTGAGCCTAACGATTGATCGTCTTTAGGCAACAGCTTCAAATGTCAAGGCCAAATGAGGGTTGATATTCGCGAGAGAGAGAGAGAGAGAGAGAGAGAGAGAGAGAGAGAGAGAGAGAGAAATAACGAGACCATTGTTTTTAGAGGGAGAAATATACTATCGTAATTTTCTTAAAGGCTGAGCCCCCACACAACAGCTGTCAAAGCAACCCTCGTACACAGCGGGTAATGTCAAGGTGCGGATCACAGGCCTGTCCCCCATGCCGATATATATGACGACGCACGACCTCCAGTATCGAACGAGTATTAGGGTTTGTGTGTGTGTGTGTGTACTCACCTAATTGTACTCACCCAATTGTGGTTGCAGGGGTCGACCCCGTATTCTCCTTGGTCCTATGCCTCCTATACTACTTCCATTCTCTATTGCATTTGGTTTGGGCCTCTCTACACTTCCAGGTGAACCAAGGGCTCGTAATGGCCTTCTCGTTATGTCTGTTGCCTTTGGGTACAAACCTCTCCTCTGCTGCCTTGCAAATTGTTGTTATATATTCCATCATCTCATTTACTGATTTCCCTGCCAGTTCTCTGTCCCACTGAACTTCATACAGGAAGTTCCTCATGCCTGTGTAGTCCCCTCTCTTGTAATTTGGCTTCATTTGCCCTGCACTCACACACACACACACACACACACACACGCGCGCGTGTGTGTGTGTGTGTGATTGCAAGGGTCGATTCACAGCTCCTGGCCCCTCTTCACTTATCGCTACTGGGTCCTCTCTCTCCCTGCTCCATGAGCTTTATCATACCTCGTCTTAAAGCTATGTATGGCTCCTGCCTCCACTACGACACTTGGCAGACTATTCCACTCCATGACAGTTTTAACAGCCCTGTGACAGCCTTTTCGTAATATATGATGTAAGTGTCATTGGTGTATAGTTTTTTTCTATTTTTTAGCAACTTCTCTCAATTGTTAATGTTATAGTTACAGACCTTTTGAATCTCACTCGAACCTTTGCTTCTCTTTCCAATGTAAACAGTAACTATAGTATTACAAGACTCGGGCTCAGGCGCCGAGTACATTTAATTAAGCTTAAGTATAGTTCACCAGTTACAAAACCCTGTGGTTAGCAAAGAGATTTCGATGCAGCAATTAGCAATGTGTGTGTGTGTGTCTGTGTGTGTGTGTGTGTGTGTGTGTGTGAGTTGAGTAGAAGTGGTAACATAAACTTTGTATTTTACTTTCGTATCGTGTGTTGTGTTCGGTCTTCCTTGTCTACAAGTTTCTGCAATAAGGGGAATATACCTCAAAATTTGTATCTCTCTGAATGTATGTAACTGAAATTTTCCTTTAATTCTTATCTAAAGGATTAAATTATCCTTGAGTGGTAATGAACAAGTAATATTCAGCCTCATTGACTACTGTATAGCCGATACACTTGAAACTTAATAAAACACGCTCTCAACACCGCAATTCTTCAGGACGCTTTTGTTCAGTGACATTCCTCTGACCGGTCGGGAGCTTTTCTATTCGAGCAGCTCAGCCAATGAAGAAACTTTCCTGCTGGCTTTCTAATTCCCGAGGCAATTGCTACCTACAGCCCGTACGTTTTCATAGCCATTACAGCCTGACTAATCAGAAGCCTTTAGAAGGAGCATATCTTTTTTCACTCCTGACGACTACTACTTTTGAACTAGCAACATTTCTCATATCCGCTGGAAGAACTTTATGGGTGGTGGACCTCGGATGTTGAGAGCGTTTCCGAATTGTGCGCATCGTTTTCGTTGAATTTCCCTTCCACTTCCACTGATCTTTCACTCTACTACGTTATTAGTTTAGCATGCAGATTAGGCATTTCATCTGAAATTGCTTTTTTCTATACCGTTGAACTTTCTGGCTCAGAACTCGTACCTCTGCTCGTTGTTAAGGTATATTAACACCTCCTCGCCTTTCTACATAAGATGTTACCCACAACAGTCGAATAATACGCAGGCATTTCTTAAGTGGTACGTGAAAAAGGCAAAACGTGTAACGAAACCTGCTCATCTCTACCGCCCTCTGCAGGAAACATCCATTGACCTTGTTCTGTGAGCATTCCGAGCGCACTTAGGTTGCCTCTATAATTTAAATTTTGTAGAGTCTTATCAGAGCAGATAGTCATGTGTGCATTCCTAGCTCAGATATCTCAGCTGCTTTGGTTGATATTTGACAGAACAGTATTCTAAATCAAAAGCATTTTTAAGGAGTACCTTTAGTGAAGACGAATTTCTTGTATCAAATGCACGTCAACCCAATCAGTTTTTTAACCTTTGGCAAAGTTGTTTCGTTGGGCTGTCTAAACGTTAGGTCGTCTCACATACATGTTTCAGCCCGTTCAGAAGCAATGGAATTTAGCACTGTTAACAACAGAAGATTTAGTTGATATTTAATTGTATTTTACTGTAGCTTATAGGTCTCACTTGAGGTAACTCACGATTGTTTTGATTCTGTCTGCTGTGAGAATGAGAAAGAGTAAAGATGCCAAACCTGTACCCTGCGGAACTGATTTTGTTTTTGTTCTCACTTTAGGTTTAATATTTTCACATCACTCTCCAATTTGTTTGAAAATTTAGTATACACTTCCCTACTTTACATTTTATAGATTTTGATATTATTTTAAAAGGCTATTACTACATATTCACAAAATTCGTGTAAATTACCTCTTTGTTATGTGTTTGTACCAGAACATCAGTGATTTTATTGTTGTTAGCACAATATATTCCTACTCAAATTTATACAAACTTAATTTGTGTAGATCTTGGCTTTCTCTATTGTCAGTTGAGTTTTAGCAGCTCTGTGACAGGCCTTTCGTAATATATGATGTAATTTCATTGGTTTATAGTTTTTTTTTCTATTTTTGTAGCAATTGCTCTCATTTGTTATGTTTATAGATATAGACCTTTTGAATCTCACTCGAACCTTTGCTTCTCTTTCCAAAGTAAACAGTGTTCATGGTTGGAATACTTTGCATGTTGCTGTAACTATAGTATTACAAGACTCGGACTTAGGCACCGAGTACATTTAATTAATCTTAAGTATAGTTCACCAGTTGCAAAACCCTTTGGTTAGCTAAGAGATTTGGATGCAGCAATGAGTGATGCTTCCTGAATCAAGGCACCCAATTTCAAGGGTGAAAGGATGCCTTGATTCTCGTGATGGATTCTTCATACAAGGAGTTAGAGAGACATTTCTTCTCCTTAGATTAAAGCTGATTGCTTTTCATTCACAAGATGTTGAATGACCCCTTACGATATTAGCGCTTCACCGTGAATATAATAATGTTAACAAAAACTGACTGCGGAAAAATCAGTCGACATTTTTGCCGTAAATCAATACGAAAGTTCTTATTTATGCAGAATTAAAATGTCTACAATGAACTATATGTTGTACATGGTTTCAACATTCATTTTTGAATATACAAGTATGAATAGACAATTTCAAAAACATGAATGAATATACAGTTGTTCATATACATGACTGAATATAGATTTTTTATTATTCAATCTTCAAAATAAAATTACGAATTCACGTGTTAGAAATCGCAATTTTTGAAAATATGCTTGAATATAAAATTACGCTTATCGATGTTTCAGTACACAATTTTGAATATGCATATTTAAATACACAATTATGCATATATTTATTTGTATATGCAAACATGTAAGTGAATGTATGAACAAAAAATTCCGAATATACAATTATAAATAAAATGAGTGTATGTGGGCGATTTCCAAAAATATCCTAAACGTACATGTTTTTAATTAAATGATATTATATTGTTTAGTATTTGTCCCTGATATTAAAATTTGGGCGACTTCATTCCAATAAATAAAAACACGCGAAACATTTGTTTAATTAATCAAAAATTCCAACTCGATATTAATATTTGCTTATAATTAAAGCGTTTGAAATCGCAAAAAAATACTTAAGAAATTAGCATGATAAAAAAAAAAATTTTTTTTATTAATTTTGGAAGAGTGCCAACAAATATTTAATTAAATTCATGCATACACATCGTTTTTTTTTATTGGTGGTACATCATGATGACATTATAAATATTTTAGAATTTAAAAATCCTGTCAGAATTAGGTAGAGCGAAAAAAAAAATTTAATCCTTTTTTTTTTTTAGTCTTGACTAATGAGTTTATATACGAAGCGAATATTGGGTTGGATGTATATTATTCTATGCAGATGAGGTAACAGCCGCTCGTGTTGCTGTAGCATTACGTGTGTTATTTTCTGTTTGTTGGTACAGGAGATGAGCCATGATCATTGTGTCATGTCTATTTCTTTTTTTTTAAATCCATTTACCTAAAATATTTGTAGTGTTTTTAGGGGTTTTGGCGCTCACTGCCTTATTATGGAGACTATGCCGACTCTGTGTAAGTTTCCTTGTACCGAGCAACCACAAATAGGTGAGTACACACACACAAAACACACACACACACACACTGAGTCTCGACCCCTGCAACCACAATTAGGTGATCACAATCAGGTGAGCACATACGTATATACAGAACACCCACTATCACTGATCAGTGTAGTCATGGACCTGAAGACGTAAAGAAGGGAAATCATAAAATCACTAAATAAAAACTGATATAAGAACAATTACAAGTGCGATAACACTTTGAAAGTGGATACCTCAGAGTCTCCTTCAGTCAGTTAGGCAATGTGGCGATATGCTGTTTTGAATTGTAAGAGCAATTTTTTGTATACTTTATTTCTCATATCGTTATTTAAGGAGCATTAGGGACCCATAACGTCTCGTGTGTGTGTGTTTACTCACCTAATTGGGGTTGCAGGGGTCGAGACTCAGCTCCTGGCCCCTCCTCTTCACTGTCCGCTACTGGGTCTCTTCTCTCCCTGCTCCATGAGCTTTATCATACCTCGTCTTAAAGCTATGTATGGTTCCTGACTCCACTACATCGTTTGCTAGACTATTCCACTTCCTGACTACTCTATGGCTGAAGAAATGCTTCCTAACATCCCTTTGACTCATCTGAGTCTTCAGCTTCCAATTGTACCCCCTTGTTTTTGTGTTCCCTCTCTGGAACATCCTGTCACTATCTACCTTGTCGATTCCCCGCAGTATTTTGTATGTCGTTATCATGTCTCCTCTAACCCTTCTATCCTCCAGTGTTGTTAGTGTTGTTAGTCCTATTTCCCTCAACCTTTCTTTGTACGACAGTCCCCTGAGCTGTGGAACTAACCTTGTAGCAAACTTTTGCACTTTCTCTAATTTCTTGACGTGCTTGACCAGGTGTGGGTTCCAGACTGGTGCTGCATACTCTGGTATGGGCCTGACGTACACGGTGTACAGTGTCCTGAACGATTCCTTGTTAAGGTAACGGAACGCTAATCTTAGGTTTGCCAGCCGCCCATATGCTGCCGCAGTTATCTGATTGATGTTTGTTTCCGGAGACGTGCTTGGTGTTATACTCACCCCAAGGTCTTTCTTCTTTAACGAGGTTTGTAGCCTTTGTCCACCTAGCCTGTACTCTGTCAGCGGTCTCTTCTTGACTTGCTTGACCAGGTGTCGGTTCCAATCTGGTGGTGTATGGGCCTGATGCACAAGGTGAACAGAGTCTTGAACGATTCCTTACTGTGGTATCTGACCTCTATTCTCAGGTTTGCCAGACGCCGATGTGCTGTGTGAGTGTGTGTGTGTGTGTGTTTGCTCACCTAATTGTGGTTGTAGTGGTAGAGTCACAGCTCCTGGCCCCTTCTGTTCACTGGTCACCACTAGGTCCACTCTCTCACTGCTCCATGAGTTTGATCGTACCTCTTCTTAAAGCAATACATGGTACTGTCGATTCCTCTCAGTATTTTATATGTCGTTATCATGTCCCCTTATCCCTCCTGTCCTCCAGTGTCATCAGGTCGAGTTCCCTTATCCTCTCATCGTTGGACATGCCCCTTAGCTCCGGGACTAGTGTCGTTGTAAACCTTTGCACTTTATCTAGTTTCCTAACGTGCTTGGCCAGGTGTGGGTTCCAATCTGGTGCTGCATACTCCAATATAGGGCTGATGTACACGGTGTACAAAGTCCTGAACGACACCTTACTGAGATACCGGAATGCTATTCTTAGGTTCGCCAGTCCTCCAAATGCTACAGCAGTTATTTTGTTGATGTACGCCTCTCTAGATGTGCGCCTCTCTAGATGTGCTCAGTATTATACACTCTCCGAGATCCTTTTCTTTGAGTGAGGTTTGTAGTCTTTGGCTCCAAAGACTCTACTCCGTCTGCGGTCTTCTTTGTGGGTATGTATGTATGTGTGTGTTTTTGGCTGTCTGGTCCCACTGAGTAAATTTCTTTGTTGACATGATGCATGGAGAGCCACACGCAGGTAGCCTTGGGCTCCCCTCTGGTGTGTTTGCCCAGGAAACGAGGTACGAGACCACCAGAAGGGCTAGGAAACACAACGCGTTCCACCAGGTAAACCCAAGCTAAAAGCAAGCAAATACATACCCACGTATATGTATTTGCAGAGCGCAGACTACGAAGGAGGGAGGTAGGTAGAGAGGCAACCTGCGGTCTGGTAAGGAGTCAGGGAAACAGGCAGGCAGGTTGCCAGACAGGCAGTCAGGCATACAAGCGGAAGGAAGACAGGCAGGCAAACGGAGTTGGAAGACAGACGAGCAGGCAGGCAGCGAGGAAGACAAGCAACCTTACTCAGACAACAGGATCTTGGGCCGACCATATCATTATATATATATATATATATATATATATATATATATATATATATATATATATATATATATATATATATATATATATATATATATATATATATATATAAAGGAGAGAGAGAATGGCAAAATTCTCCCGGTTAGTTTTACAATGGGTCAAACCCGGGTTCCTATCTAGTTACTTGCAGTTTGCAAATGAGTTTGATTTTCACCGTTCCCTTTCAACACCCCTCCCCTCCTCCCCCTCCCCACCTCCCCTTCCCCTTCCCCTCCGCCTCCTCCCCCTTCCCTCCCCTCCTCCCCCTCCCCTCCTCCCCTTCCCCTCCCCTCCTCCCCTTCCCCTCTCCCCTAACCCTACCAAGGAAACTACTGCCAATTCGCATCAGATCCGTAACTAAATGCTGAGAAAGATTTTAATATTTCATTAAAATCTGCGAGTAAGAATTTTGGAAGCTCTGTATTGAGGCGTCCATAATTTTCAGTTGGAAAATTATTATGTATTTTGATGATTACCAAAAAAGGATTCGAAACTTTATATATATATATATATATATATATATATATATATATATATATATATATATATATATATATATATATATATATATATATATATATATATATATATATATCTTAACTATTTAAGGTGAATACGAGATTCAGCCTCGTTATAACATCCTCTCCTCTCTTTCTTGTTGTTGGTGCATGAAATTCTCCAATGCTGTCTCCAGCATCTGAACCCTCCTCGTTTCTGGTCTCCCATTGAAATCCCCCATTATGATTAATTTTGTTCTTCTACCCATATGAGCCTTCCTAGCTACTTCAGCTAGTGTATCCACCATCGCTCTATTGTGCTCATCATACTCTTGTCTTGGCCTCCTGCTGTTCAGTGGTGGGTTATACATCACTGCTATCATCACCTTTGGGCCCTCAGTCTGAAGTGTTCCTACAATGAAGTCGTCTGTTTCCCTTCTGTCGATTCCTCCCATTTCCTCAAACCTCCACTGGTTTTTGATGAGCAGTGCCACCCCTCCCTCTCCTCTGTTCTCTCTGTCCTTCCTTAGGATCTGGTATCCTAAGGATTGCATCTGTTATCATCCCTGTAAGTTTTGTCTCTGTTATTGCTATGATGTCAAGGGATGCATCAGTGATTCGTTCTTGCCATTCTTCTCTCTTATTTGTTATTCCATATGCATTGGTATACCATAGCTTTAGCTTTATTTCCAGTATTGTATTTTGGGAGGTTGAATAGGATCTTGCAGGCTTGGGGTGTGGGAGGCAGGGCGGAAAATTATGGAAGGCTGCTGTGATTGTGAAATTAGTTCTTGGGAGGGGTGGGGGCTATGAAGTGTGGTTTGTTTCTAGTTATTGTGTTTGATTGATATGGGGCGACTGTGGTTGAGTGGTTTCTACAATCCTTTGTGTTTGATGTTCCCTCAGAGGCTGAGCTTTCCTGTCTGTTGTTGCCTATCCTGTCTCTCTTTCCTTATACTGGTTTCGTCTTACTCTCATTCTCAGTTGTGTGTGTGTATGTGTAAATTACTCCTGATTTATAAATAACAAAAAAGGCACAATACCGTGACTGGAACAATACACACACAACCCGCACATATAAAAGAGAGGAGCTTACGACGACGTTTCGGCCCGACTTGGACCATTTACAAAGTCACTCCTGATTTATGATTGAGGAGTTGTACTTTCTGCTCCTGGCTCCGCTTCTTACAACTCCCATCGACCTCTGTTGATGGTTGCTTGTCTCGTAGGCTCTCTCGTGCTAACCCCCCGAATCCAATGAACGGAACGAGCAATTTATCTATCTACATGTTCTCGGTCGCTCTAGCACGCAACACCAAGACTTTCTCAGCGAAAGAAAAACCTGAATTCTCCTGAATACACTTTCCAGGCAGAGAATTTTTTCTATATAAACTCACTCAAGAGCTACGAGTTCATCCCTAACATATTTTTTTTTTTAGAAAATCTGGAGGTCATCTACTAAGAGCGTTCAAAAAAAAAGTTCCGGAACTTCTTTACAGCCAATTCTGAAAAGTTTTGTTCCTGATGCAGTTAGATCAGTCCTTGAACAAGACAAATGATGGGCCAAGGAGAGGGAAAAGACGTTGCCAGGCTGGAAAAGACGAGGTGGCAGACTGGAAGATAAATAACTACAAATCTCTAAAAAAAAAAAATAGTTAAATGAGAGTGAGGGAAGTATGAGAGTGATAGGTGAGTGACTGCAAAAAAAAGTTCCAGTAAAAGATCAAGAATGAGAACTAGAGATGAAAGGAGGAAATGGACAGGAAACACAAGAGGAAAAGGAAATGGAGAAATAAGAGGTATGGAAAAAAAACTGTTGAGAGGTATAAGACAGGAAGCACATGATAAGAGAGAAAAGCAGAGGTGAAAGGCAGGGGAAGATGTCTGGGAAGAAGAGCAAGAAGTAAGGAAGAGGTAGATGGGAAGAAGATACAGTGGGCATAGAGTGATTGCAAGGAATGTGTACGAGTCGCCTCAGCCAGGAGGCAGCAATCACACCTACACTAACAGGTACCTGTTGCTGGCAATCTTAACAAGATGGTTTAAACTTCGTATTATAACTGATATGCAATACCAAGAAGTTGATAAGTAAGACACAAATGCAACACAAAGAATCTATATTTACAAAACGTTTCGCCTACGCTGCAGTCATCATCAGTCGAGTACAGAGATGAATCACAATCCTAGAGACAACATCGTTGCTAGAAGACGCAGTGGAGCAAGTGCAGAGTTAGATTAATCTAATAAGTCTATCACCTAGAGTGATAGGGCCCTGAATCTGCACTCTCTAGAAAGGCGTAGAATTAGAGGGGATATGATTGAGGTGTATAAATGGAAAACATCAATAAATAAAGGGGATGTAAATAGCGTGCTAAAAATATTTAGCCTAGACAGGACTCGCAGCAATGGCTTAAATTTCGAAAAATTCAGATTCAGGAAGGATATAGGAAAGCATTGGTTTGGTAATAGAGTTGTGGATGAGTGGAACAAACTCCCGAGTACAGTTATAGAGGCTAAAACGTTTTGTAGTTTTAAAAATAGGTTAGATAAATATATGAGTGGGAGCGGGTGGGTGTGAGTTGGACGTGACTAGCTTGTGCTACTAGGTCAGATGCCATGCTCCTTCCTTAAGTAAATGTGACCTGACCTGACGAGGGTAGAGACTTGGACCTGCGTCGCATGGGACAGTAGGCCTTCTGCAGTGTTACTTCTTTCTTATGTTCTTAAAAATATGGCACTGATCTGAAAATTATATTAATAATGTTGGAATAATGTTCACCAGAAAAATAAGGTAATAATAATAAAAATAATAATAATAAATAATAATAATAATAATAATAATAATAATAATAATAATAATAATAATAATTTAATAATAATAATAATAATTCAATAATAATAATAATAATAATAATAATAATAATAATAATAATAATAATAATAATAATAATAATAATAATAATAATAATAAGAAAGTTACTATTAGCAAAGTAAGTACAGACGGGTGCTTGTAAATGCTTGCTCCCAGGTTCGATTCCATGCACACAAAGATAAAGCTACAACTGTTTATGACAGTTTCGTGGTTCGTACACACACACACACACACACACACACACACACACACGCAAGCACTTACATGCATGTATGAGAGCAGGTTTGGTCAGGTAACAAGGTCCGTAACCTCAAATACTCTGGCTTCAAGATTTGTTTAGCAAAAGTTTTTTTATTATTTTTATTTTTTTTATAGAAATGTATTTTGTAATGGCTCTGCAATGTAGTTCATTTTAATTATGTCAGAATTTAGAGTTTTTAGTATAATTTTCATCAATGTCAGTAACATGTTATGCATCTTATACATGCCATACACGTCATGCATGTTATACATGTTATTAACACAAATGAATAAACGAGCATGAACGAAATCCTAAGCAGAGCAAAATATACTTGATACTCCAATATGCAAATTAACCATAGTAAAGGAGGAGCAAAATCCAAGCGCCATCGTGATTGATACATCACGAAAGAGCTGGGGTTTTGAGGGCGATCCCAGCGTGACGACCAGTCTTTCCGCTACACCGATGCGACAGCATCAGTGAAAGTGCTGTGCGCCACCTAGAAATCCACCTTCACCCCGTGTGTGAAAAATGTTCAGAATGTGAAGTTAGGCATTTACGCCCTGGCCCACCCCTTCTCCCCTCCGCTGAACATGTCCCATCCATTTTTCATTGTACTTAATTTTGGCTAAATTATCGTCAGTTACCATTGCAACTAAACAGAACAGAAAATGGTTTCACTGTGTGATAAAGGTCTACGTAGAGCTAAACTTTGTCTCAGTACAAGTATATTCTAGAACATGTTTTTTTCCCTCTCTTTTTTCGGCACTACGCCATTTGGACCTGACATGGATGGTTTGAATTCGAAAACTGATATTCTTTTTTGACTTACTAAAAAATTGGAGAAACGTTATATAGGAGAGTATATATATATATATATATATATATATATATATATATATATATATATATATATATATATATATATATATATATATATATGTAGTGCCGAATAGGTAAAACTTGAGATTTTGGCTTAAATAGCAACGCTCTTGTTGCCGAATAAGGCAGTCGAAAATTTATGTATGCAATAATTTCGGAAAAATCATTCTGTACCTGACGAAAAAATAATATATTTCATTGTGTTTGTTTATTAAATTATTGTAAACTTTTCAAAAATATATTTAGTTGGATTATGCTAAATTAAATTGCGCTTATTATAATAAGGTTAGGTAAGGATATTTTGGTACAAAATTAATAATTTTTACATTAACATAAATTAAAAAATATATATCTTTAAACGTATAAGAGATTTATTTTAGAAAGGACTTAATTTTAAATGAGTTCTTGCTAATGAACCAATTTTACCTTTTCGGGTGACATATATATATATATATATATATATATATATATATATATATATATATATATATATATATATATATATATATATACAGTGGAACCACAGATTTCGCACGCACCGGATATCTGACTTTTCGGATATAGAACACTTTTTTGGGCTAAATTTTGCTTCGAATTTCGGACCTTGTCCCAGGAATTGCACGTATCAGATGCGTCCACCCGCCGGGACGCGGTCTCAGTCTGGCTCTGTCACTGGTTGAGTGAGCATTCATCTGAAACATTTCGCAATTTTTGTGCTTGTTTATTGACTGTGACTGCAAAATAAGCCACCATGGGTCCAAAGAAAGTTCCTAGTGCCAGCCCTTTGGTAAAGGGCTGAGAGAGATGAGAGAATGTGGGGAGAAAGCAGCAATAGTCGATAAAGGCTATAGAGCCAGCCAGCGATAAAGTGTAGCATTAACAGTGTAGCAAGTAAGTTAAGCGATTAAGCAATAGAAAAAGGACAACATGAAACTAACTCCTCCAATGTTGTTGGAGGTATATAGGGCCACTGACAACATACGCAATAACCACTTTATTTCCTCACATTCTCTATTATGTTTTTATACAATACAATTACGTACATTGTTTCAGTGTGACTAGTGGTGTGGCTAGTGGTGTTTCAGTGTGACTAGTAGTGTGCCTAGTGGTGGTGGATGCTGCCGCCGCCACCACCACCACCACCACTATACAGCTTATGCTGTCAATGGCCCTGATAAACCCAACAACAACAACACCACTAGTCACAAACATAATGACATATTATATTCATTCTAGAGTATATATCACGTTTATGTCATAGTAGATGAATTATGATAGATAAATAAGCCATAGAGTTGATATTAGCATCATATTTAAGTATTCTGTCCTGTCTCCAAACAATAAACTCTCCTCCCTCTTCCCTCCTTGCCGTTTTCCATACGCCAACAAGAGTCTTCAATAAAGGTTAAAGTGATGTTAAATGTTCATTTAACCATTTTATTAGTGCTATATATTTATTTCTCATTGTTTTCTGTATGTAAAACTATAGTTATTCTTTAAAAAAATGTATTTTTGTTAATATTTTTGGGTGTCTGGAACGGATTAATTGTATTTACATTATTTCTTATGGGAAATATTACTTCGGTTTTCGTACTTTTCAGATTTAGAACGATCTTCTGGAACGGATTAAGTACGAAATCCGGTATTCCATTATAAATATATATATATATATATATATATATATATATATATATATATATATATATATATATATATATAAGAGAGAGAGAGAGAGAGAGAGAGAGAGAGAGATCGCAGTCAATAGGACTCGACTCATATATTCGAATCATCCATGTCAGGTACAAATGGCGTGGTGTCGAAAATAATTAACAAAAAAAACGTGTTCTAGAAATATACTTGTATTGAGGCAAAGTTTTGCTCTATGTAGAGCATTATCATACAGTTAATTACTTTTCAAACTAACTGGCATGATGTGGAATGAGTTATTTCCTTAGGGTTGTTTCATGTTTATGAGGAGTGGGAGAGGAATTGGCAGGAGGAGGGAAGGAAGAAATGAGGGGGGAGAGAATGAACGTTAGGGGTTAAAAAGAGAGAGGGAGGGGAAGGGAAGAGGAGAGAGGGAGAGGTAGGTTGAAAGAAGGAGAGGAGAAAGAGATGTAAAATTGTAACGTGAGAGAGAGAGAGAGAGAGAGAAAGTTAATAACTCCTCTGTACAGGGCAATATAACACTAGAGGTATACATATGAATAAAACATCAGGTGCCATCAAAAAGGCCTAAAACTCAACCCTCTCAACCACACCCAAGTGAATACAAAGACCCAGGCACGCACTCAAGAACGCCTGGGTATTCTCTCTCTCTCTCTCTCTCTCACACACACACAAATACATACAGTTTTAGTCGACATTGCAAGACAAGGTAATATGACTGAAGACGGATGAAAGAGAGCAACACCAGAGAGTCAAAGAGAAAATGTACATACACAAGGACTGGAGGACTCTTGCACACAACAGGGATGGATGAAAAAATAATTTTATAGGTGAACTGGATGTTTCAAATGTAATGGAACCCGACAAAATGTTGCCACGGATTCTTAGATCTAAAAATATATGAAAAAATAAACAAATGCCCGAGATCTGAAAAAAATGCAATAGTGAATGTAAATAAGACATACAATGATTATGTAAATGGTATATAATAACGACAGACAAATAGATGAATAAGACACATGTGCAATAATTTTAGTTTTATTCTGGAAACATTTCCCAGTATTTCAGAAAAAAAATAAAACAAACAGGAGGTGTTTAACTACAGACTATTTTCACTGACATTCACACAATGATGGATAAAAGGATCAAATAATGAGGAGAGTGGTGGAGCACTTGGAGAGAAGTTGTTTCATAATCAATAACCAGGACTGTTTAAAAGATGGCAAATCTTGCCTCATAAGCCTCCTCGAGTTTCATGACAAATTAGCAGAAGTGAGACAGGACAGATAGTGATGGGAGGATTTCATATTCTTGGTCTGCAAGTAGATATTTGATACAGGATTCTACAAGAGACTGGGACAAAAACTTGAGGAGCAGGCATGAATGTCAGGGCTTCAGTGGCTCAAAGAGTACACATAAGAAAACATGCAAGAGGCAAGTTATTTTAGAAAACGTTTCGGTCCTTAGACCTTGATCACTTCTAGGACGTAAAAGTTATTGAATAAACATGTTCTAGTGTTAGCTTATGCGTTTTTATATCACATGTCGGTATCCATTACTAAAAGTTTATACCATATCAAGAGTACGTATGGAAAGTCTACAAAACAATGATTGTAAGAGAAGAGTCAGAATGGGAAAGTGTAACAAATGGAAGTCAACAAAGATCGCAATTATGATCAGCACTGTTTCTAGTATATGCAAATGACATACCAAAAGAGATAACCGAATATATCTTTGTTTGCAGATAATGTAAATTAATGATGCGAATTAACACCGATGAGGACAAAATAGGTCAAACAAGCAGCTTCTTGAATTGATCTCCAGATAATGAAAGACTATGAAATTTTTTGGGGGGGACAGAAATCCAGAAACTAGACTCTGGTGCAGATCATATCATAAAAGGGACACATCAGCCGAATAACCTCTAGAGCAGATGTTCATTTGGTAAATCTAAAGCAAATTATAAGAAATCCCAACAAGGAGTCATTCACGGCCCTATATACGACATATGTTAGGTCCGTTTTGGAGTGTGCAACACCAGTATGAAACCTTCACCTAATAAAGGATATTATGACACTGGAGAAATTGAAGAGGTATGCACCGAAAATACTACAAGAGCTAACGTGGATAAACAATGAGAAGCTAAACGACGTAGTATAAAGAAGAACCAGTGAAAACATGATATATACATTAAAAATACTCATAGGACTTGGAAGGAAAGGAATAGACTGTGTATAGGAATAGACTGTTCGACAGGCTTAATGGAGACACGAAACCACAGTTGGAATATTAGGGATATCAGGAAGTATTTCCTCAGAGGTAGAGTATTTCCTGGACGAGGTAGCAGTGGGTGCAAGCTCTATACATAGTTTTAGGAATATGAATAACAAAGCCGTGTCATTCATATTCCTAAAGCTATGGTAAGTTAAGAGGCAGAGTCATTAACTGAGACTCGAACTCTACAACAACAAATAACGTACACAGTTGCCTTCCTCCCCATACACAGATGGATCCGGCGTGCGAGATCAAATATAAACCCATCACGTTTTACGTTTGTTTTGATAGCGGAGGACAACCATTACACTGGGATGTGTCTAAGGTTATGGGTCACTGATAAGATTAAGTAATCAAGATAGACACAGTGAGCATGAGAGAGAGAGAGAGAGAGAGAGAGAGAGAGAGAGAGAGAGAGAGAGAGAGAGAGAGAGAGAGAGAGAGAGAGAATGAGAATAGTAAGATAAAACATGTAATGGCGCTTATCACTTCTTGAAGGGAAGAGTGGAAGAGAGGAAAGAGGTGATGGTGGAAGAGAGTATGAATAGGAGCAGGTAGAAACAAGGATGGAAGAAAAGGTGGTGGTAGAAGAGAAGGAAGAAATGAAAGAAAGAAAATAGAAGAGGAAGTAGATGCAAGAATGGGAGGACGATAAGGAAGATATGGAAGAGAAGAAGGACGAGATTGGGGACGTGAAAGAGAGAAAAGAGAAGATGATAATTGAGCGAACAAAGATCACAGAAAAACGGATCCATGGCACATCCAAGTCACATTAGTATAGAAAGACAAACTTGAAATGAATGAAAGACTCAAAACTTGTACAAGGACAAGGTTCAAGTTGTCTAACATGTACTGTATATAAACAAAAACATTCATCTAATGACTTTCAAAACAGCAGAAGGCTCAAATAATAATTACCGCATTAACCATGTACTAACCATACAACACAAAGTAGGAACACTAGAAATGAATATTGAACCAAATAAACAAACGTTTACGGAAATAATAAAGGCTGAAAAAAAAGAAATATTAGGTGATTCATAAAGCTACGACTGAATCAATATGCTTGAAGCTAACGCATAAATATGCTGCATGTGTTGATAAAATCAAGGCTATTATATCTTAATGTTGTGAGTGAAACAATAAGAATCACCTCGGGAAGTTGCTAAGAAACAGCCAATGAGACGGCTAAGTATTTATGGCTAAGGAAATACAACCACATTAATTTTCTTGATATTTCGTAGGAAGAGCAATCTTAGACATGCTGAAGAATTTTTCCGAATTTTTCGGATATTTAACATGTTATTTCAAGAGTATAAAAATTTCTCAGCATTAATATTAAGTTAATTGTTAAATGGTTAAGTTTATTTGTGTACCTTATATATATTGTAAATTTTATGACTTTGTTTAAATGAAACAAAGTTTTAGTAACTATTTTTGAACCGATGATGGAACCTGATATTTCGAAACGTTTAGATAATAGATGAAAATGTTTTGATAATAAGCGAAGATGTTTACGGTGGTTTGTGTATCTGCTTCCTTTACATCTGTATTCTGCATATATATATATATATATATATATATATATATATATATATATATATATATATATATATATATATATATATATATATAAACTGAAAATAGTGAAATTCCAAGCGCTTTCGTGATTTCTCACATTATCAAGGAACTTTTGGAATTTCACTATTTTTTCTCACAGAGACTATCCTGTCTAATCATGACCATTTTGACCTCGACCAAATCTTGCCCTCCCTCTTTACAATCTTACATTAAATTTATGCAGTCTTGCCTAAGCTGAAAGGATTTGTCGTAAGAACAATTACTCGCCCCTTGTCTCGGATGCTTAATAACATTATTTTCCATATTCAGCAAAACGGCAATTAAATCCCATGAGCTTATCGAGTCATCGGCTAATGAACGTTCATGAATATTGTGATTGTGGGAAGGGGAGAATGTGGTTCGATGGCAGAGTGCCATACAAGTGGAGCTTTATGATTTAATAAATCGCTCCTTGATCGAAACGTTTTGTTGCTTTTGGCTTTCTCTGCTCTTCGTGTCAGTATTACCGAAGGGCTGAATGTCCTCGCCCTTTGCATTATATGTGGTAACACCTGTGTTTGCAGTGATCGTGTTCCAACTCCTGGACCCCTTCCAGAATTCTTTAGTGTGAGCTTACACAATGACACAGTTGTTGGTACCTAGTGGCCTCATAATATTTCTTGAAGTTAGCACAGCGGATCCAGATAGTGTTGAGTACTTGCAATAACAAGGTATCAAGAGAGTTATTTATTACAACAAAACCTTTAACCTGCAAAAGTATTAGTGTAGTATTAATGGAAGTAGAGGTGGCCACATCTGCACCAGCAACAGTGGTAGTGTTAATGTTAAATATTAACAACGCATTTTCCTTTCCTATTAAATCTTCAAGCATATATTTTATTTTTGTTGACGGTGCGGCAGGAGGAAGCTGAGAATGGGGAGCGAGCCTTTAAGTTTACTATCGTAACCTCGTCTGTCTTGACAGGAAAAAATGGTGAAACTGATACAGTTGTTTTGTTTGTCACGTAGCTTGATAGCTAGCGCACTCAGTTCGAATCCTCGGTACGGCTGGAAAACATTAAGACGTGTCTCCTTAAGATACGTGTTGTCCATGTTCACTCATCAGTATAAAATGGGTACCTGGGTGTTAGTCGACTGGTGTGGGTTGCATCCTGGGACAAGACTGACCTAATTTGCCCGAAATCTTCTGCATAACTAGCGGCTTTGTATATAGTAGTATGTCATTGATGTGAACTAGGGATGCATACCTGTACATGTACTTGAAGAAATAAAGATATTATTATTATTATAACTTTGAAAACGACTGTATCTTCTGTTTTGTCTTTCCATTGTACTCTTCCTCACGCTCTCTTCATTACCTATTTTGCCCTCCCTCCTCTTCCACGCCTCTTATTCCCACTACCAATTACCTTTCCTCCCCATTTTTCTCACTCTGCCTTTCTCCTTCCTTTCCAGGTTCGTCTCTCTCTCTCTCTCTCTCTCTCTCTCTCTCTCTCTCTCTCTCTCTTCTCTCTCTCTCTCTCTCTCTCTCTCTCTCTCTCATATCTTCTACTCTCCCTTCTGTTTACAAAATCTCCCCAGTTCTCTTCCCTTGCACTCCCCATTCTCCCTCTCAATCCCTTTTCCTTATTCTCTCTCCTACCCCTCTTCTCTTTCTCCACACTACCACTTACACACGCAAAAATAATATTGTCTTCGCTTCTAGAGACGGAGACGCGCCGTCTCTTACCTTATGCAATATTTATACAAGAAAATTTACTCTTAATTTGAAACGCTCACCAAAAGCTCCTTATCTTCATACTTATCTTCGTATATATTATAGAAAATAAATGGAATTCCATAATGATAAGCATAGCCAAGGTGAAGTTTATTTAGATTTCTTTAATTAGAATGGTAGTCAGAATGAGGTTCGTTCAGCGTACCCATCATATATGAGGGCCCTGAATCTGCACTCTCTAGAAAGGCGTAGAATTAGGTGTATAAATGGAAAACAGGAATTAATAAAGGGGATGTAAATAGCGTACTAAAAATATCTAGCATAGACAGGACTTGCAGCAATGGTTTTAAGCTGGAAAAATTCAGATTCAGGAAGGACATAGGAAAGCACTGGTTTGGTAATAGAGTTGTGGATGAGTGGAACAAACTCCCGAGTACCGTCATAGAATCTAAGACGTTGTGTAGTTTTAAAAATAGGTTGGATAAATACATGAGTGGGTGTGGGTGGGTGTGAGTTGGACCTGACTGGCTTGTGTTACTAGGTTAGATGCCGTGCTCCTCCCTTAAGTGAATGTATTTGACCTGACTAGGTTAAGGCATTGACTTAAGCCGGTGGGAGAAATGGACCTGCCTCGCATGGGCCAGTAGGCGTGCTGCAGTGTTCCTTCTTTCTTATGTTCATATGTTCTTATTTACCGTAAGAATCTCAAACGTAACAATAATGATGCCGCCTTCTCATATTCTAATGTTAAGTGTAGCCAGAATGAGGCGTCTCTTCCATACCCTATTGAAGCCTTTTTACCGTAGCCTAACAAATCCCAGTGGCAAGTGTAGCAAGAATGAGGCCTCTTTCCTATTCCCTACTGGCAAGTGTAGAGTGAAGATCTTTTTTTCATATATACACCCTAATGACAAGCGCCATGTGAATGACTCCTCTCTTTTTTCCATTTATGATGGCAAGTGTAATCAGGCTGAGGATTTAGTCGCGTACCTTAATGGCAAGTAAAGATGAAATGAAAAACCAACGCTGTGCCAATTGGAAGAGAGACTGTTCTTGTAAACGCCGTAGCAGCTTGTAACATATCAGAAGTTAAACTATTATGCAACTTACAGTTTTGCAGTTGTAATATCTTAACTTGCGTTCGGTCGTCAAAATCAGTTCACTGCCGGACTAATTTTGATTGAATTCCTTTAACATTTAATGTATCCTTTATGAATAGAGGTATTTTATTTTTTCCATATGTTATTATTTATAAGTTCTACATACCAGGGATCAGCAAAATTCATAATTTCTTGATGTTACAAATTTTTCATATTCATTTTTTTATCGAATTTATAATTTCTTTTATGCATGTTCGAAAAAGACCTAAAAATTAGTCTTCAATATAAAATAAGTTAGATTGTGTTTGTACTGAAAATATTAACCAAGATGTTTTGAAGTTGCTGTCATAATAGACCTTTTATGATGCAAAGTTGAAACTGCTGACATTTTAATTTTTACTATTTTTTAACAAAGTACCGTGAAAACTTTCAGCATACATGTGTCATACCATTGGAAGCATACAGTAAAAGTTTCGTAAAGCTACAGCAAAGAGAAAGCGTAGCCGAGAAATTGCTAGACCAGAGCCCAAAGCTAATGTTGAGGACATAAGAAGCAAACGACCCAAGACTTTCAAGTCTGGTTTCCTAAACTCGGTGTCCTAGTCTGGATTGTCAGCTGAGTTTGCTAGTCGAGTTTGCCAATTGGACTAATCAAATGGATTTAATATCTGGGTTTTTCAGCCGGGAAGCCTAGTGATTATTTAGGGACATGAGAGGCTGAAAAGATGGGACATGAGAAGCGCTGAATATTCACCAGGAGGAAAAAAAAGAGACGAATGCAGTAAAGGTTTTAATCAGGAAGAGAGAGAGAGAGAAAGATCTAATTCCTTATTTATTTCACAGAGTAATCTTAAATGTGGTTACAGGGATGGCAAGAGGCGGCAGATGCTGGAAGAGAAGCATTGCAAGAATTTTCACAGGGCGAGAAGAGGAAGGAGGCAGAGATATTTATCGGCAACAGAGGCACTCGAAGTAAATGAGAAAACATTCCAATAACGTTCAAATAAGAATATGAATATATAGTAAAAAAATATAGGCAATAGAAAATTCTCATTATTATTATTATTATTATTATTATTATTATTATTATTATTATTATTATTATTATTATTATTATTATTATCATTATTACTGTTGTTGTTATTATTATTCATTTCACAAGCGAAACAGAAACCTCCAGTAATATTACCCTCTTTGTCCTTGTCTCCTGTCCGTCTCTCTTTTCCCATCCTTCTTCTTTCCCGTCCCCCTCCCGTTCTTGGCCTTCCCTAGCAACCCCACCATCCCTCCTTCCCTTCCTCCATCAGTCTTGCTCTTTCGAAATGAAGAAACTAGTGAACACCAATAAAGAGGGAGGTGCTTCGCTCAGACACCCTGGGACCTCAAATGAATTCAAAGATGAAGAAGACGAAGATAGGGAGAGAAAACGGAATCTATCTATATATCTATAATACTACCGTCCTGCCAGGTGACTGTGAAACAGAAACCTGAAACTGTTTTACATGATGGTAGGATTGCTGGTGTCTTTTTTCTGTCTCATAAACACGCTGGATAACAGGTATATCTAGCTACTTCTACTTACACTTTAGGTCACACTACACTGGCATACACATGCATATATATACATACACACATCTAGGTTTTTCTTCTTTTTCTTAATAGCTCTTGTTCCTTTTATTTTCTCTATTGTCCATGGGGAAGTGGAAAAGAATCTTTCCTCCGTAAGCCATGCGTGTCGTATGAGGCGACTAAGATGCCGGGAGCAATGGGCTAGTAACCCCTTCTCCTGTACATATCTACTAAAAACGAGAAGAAGAAAACTTTATAAAATTGGGTTGTCTGAATGTGCGTGGATGTAGTGCGGATGATAAGAAAGAGATGATTGCCGATGTTATGAATGAAAAGAAGTTGGATGTCCTGGCCCTAAGCGAAACAAAGCTGAAGGGGTAGGCGAGTTTCAGTGGGGAGAAATAAATGGGATTAAGTCAGGAGTATCTGAGAGAGTTAGAG
>WNWK01010057.1:0-72636 GCA_009830355.1 Cherax destructor
AAAAGGATTCTTATCATTTCATAAGATTTTTTTTTTTTTTTCCCAAAAAATTGCGACTCTGAGAGCGAGTTTGGGAGAGGGCCTCTGACCCTGAAAGGGTTAAGTGGGTCTATATTGTCCCTAATCTTACTCCTATATTTTTATTTTTATTAACACATCAGTCGATTCCCACCAAGGCAGGGTGGCCTGTAAAAGGAAAACTTTCATCATCATTCACTCCATCACTGTCTTGCCAGAGGGGTGCTTT
Organism: Cherax destructor; assembly: GCA_009830355.1. Taxonomy (NCBI): domain Eukaryota; kingdom Metazoa; phylum Arthropoda; class Malacostraca; order Decapoda; family Parastacidae; genus Cherax; species Cherax destructor. The sequence continues at coordinate 248 of WNWK01010057.1, forward strand.
ACACTACAGTTATAAAACTGCAACATTACTCCTATATACCTGAAAGAAATCTTACGGGTTAATCCTCAAAGCTCATGCTTTTTTTTTTCCTGCTTTTCTTTCCCGTCGTTTAACACGGTAGTTACATTCTGAAAACGCTGTGGTAGTTAAAAAAGTGTTAGACAAACTAAAGAACTTATAGGAAAAATAGGGTTACGTTCCTGTGAGGCCCTAAAAAAGCCAAACAACTTACAAAAATAAAAGTGAATATATAATTGTAGCTCATTGTCGTGATGTATTATGTTGTTTTTACTGCTTAAGATTACAAATGCAACAGAAATAATAGTACAGTGGTACCCTGAGTTTCAGCCATAATTCATTCCAGAAGGCTATTCAAGTGCCGTTACCGAACGAATTTGTTCCCATCAGGAATAATGTAAATTAGATTAGTCCATTTCAGACCCCAAAAATACACTTACAATAATACACTTACATATTGGTTTGAGTTGGGAGCTGTTTGAAACTCAGGGTACCACTGTATTTCTTACCTTAAATTGTGGGTGCTGGTGTTTGTGGATGATTGTGAAGAGTGTGGAGAGTTATGCTGTGGCCCTACTGGGCTGAGGTGGATGGTAGAGGTTTTGGTACTGAAGCGATGGCTGTACTGGAGTGTGCATAAATTCTGTAATGGATTTCTGTTCTATTTTACCCTGCAGTACATTATACAACTGAGGGTAAGACATCAGCTGATCTAGACACCGTTTCAGGGTCCTCTTCAGTGACAAAGTCTAACTTCAAGTCAGTCAGTAAATCAGTCAGTCAGTCAAGTCAGTCATCACACACTCATATTTACTTCATTCTTTTTATGTGTACAAAGTTACACTTCATTACGGCCACAGGTTATCGCTTGTCTAATATCTTTATCTTCTTTGTTAATTCTAAGACTTAAATGCTTAAACCTTTTCTTGCCACTTTCAGCAACACTTGTATGCCTACTGGGTGCCATGATTGCTTGGCAGAGTTAAGATATGGCAATTAAAAATCTGAACTCCATCCACAAACAATTTTCAGTAGTACTATAACCAAAACGTGCCAAACAAAACTGTGTTAAACGACGGTCTACTGCATTAATTTCTTAACTGCCCTTCTCCTCTTTTTGATTTGTCTGTAAATACTTCTTGTTTAACCTGTGAGCTGCTTGAAGTCATTGTTCATCCATTATAATTTTTGTTTGATATAATTTCACTATATGGAACAAAAGTACAGTGGTCCCTCACTAACGAATGTAATCCGTTCCAGGAGCTAGTTCTTTACACAAAAAGTTCACAATTTGAAACCTTATTTCCCATAAGAAATAATGTAAATACAATTAATCCGTTCCAGACATCCAAAAATATTCACAAAAATACATCTTAATACTAAATAATACAAAACAGATGAATAAATAACATTTACTTTATTGAAGAGTTGCAGGCATCTGGAAGATAGGGAGGATGACAGGGGAGTGTGTTAGTGTTTGGAAGGGGAATCCTCCAAAAGGACTTCAGGTAACAAGTCCCTCTCTGGGGTTACTTCCCTTGTTGGTCTTTTAATGCCACTAGGACCAGCTTGAGAGTCACTGGATCCCAGCCTTGTGAAATAACTGTCCACAGTCCTCTGTTTCTGGCGCCTGTTTAATATTTTCCTGAAGTGCAACATGGCTCTGAACTGGTTGCACAGATGGCTCATTTCAGCTTGCTGAGGGTGGTGTTTTTCAACAAAACTTTACACATCATTCCACTTGGAACAAATTTCCTTAAGCACTGAAGAAGGCACCTCTTTCTCTCTCTCCCTCCTGTGAAGCAGTAACTTAGCTCTGGTCTGATGCTGTTCCAGTTCCAGCTCTTCAGTTGTTAGCTCTACCCTGTGCTCCTCCACCAACTCTTCCACATCCTCACCACTTACCTCCAACCCCAGCCTGTTCCTCAATGCCACAATATCTTCCACAACAGGCACAGGGTCGTCAGGGTCAGGGTCAGCCTCAAAACCTTTAAAATCCCTCTTTTCAACACAATCCGGCCACAGTGGTCTCCAAGCAGAGTTCAAAGTCCTGGAAGTCACTCCCTCCCAAGCCTTACCTATAAGGCCTATGCAATGCACGATATTGAAGAAGATCTTTCCAGAACTCTCTTAGGGTCACTGCAGTGTCTGAGGTCACATCAAAGCACTTCTGAAACATTATAATAATAATAATAATAATATATAATAATACAGTGGACCCTCGGTTAACGAATACCCCGGAAATCGTGCAATTATGTAAGTATAATTTTGTAAGTTCTTGTGGAAGTGTATTTTTGGGGGTCTGAAATAGACTAACCTACGTGAAATTTTTCCTTAAGGGAGTAAATTCGTTCGGTAATGGCACTTGAGCAGACTTCAGGAGTGAAGTTTTTACGAAACTCGGGGGTCCACTGTATATTTAGTTCGTTGCAAGTTATAAGTATACATAGTTATTGGTAGTTACAATTATAAAACTGTAATGCAAGGAGAGCCACTGGCATGCCATGGCATTAGGGGCAGCTTATTCTAAAGACTTGTTCACTAAGTACTTAATACTAGAGAAATTGATTGAGTTTATTTTAGTTATATATTATTTCAAATTACAATATGATTATACTATACTATTAAAAAGACAATACTAGAGAAATTTATTGAGTTTCTTCTAGTTATATATTTTATTTCAAATTAACAAAATGATGATACTATACTAATTAAAATGACAATATGATGATATGAAATTGCAACAAGTGTTAAGGAGGATGACAATATAAAACTGAGATTATCTTAGGTAGTAGGTTGGTAGACAGCAACCACCCAGGGAGGTACTACCGTCCTGCCAGGTGACTGTGAAACAGAAACCTGAAACTGTTTTACATGATGGTAGGATTGCTGGTGTCTTTTTTCTGTCTCATAAACACGCTGGATAACAGGTATATCTAGCTACTTCTACTTACACTTTAGGTCACACTACACTGGCATACACATGCATATATATACATACACACATCTAGGTTTTTCTTCTTTTTCTTAATAGCTCTTGTTCCTTTTATTTTCTCTATTGTCCATGGGGAAGTGGAAAAGAATCTTTCCTCCGTAAGCCATGCGTGTCGTATGAGGCGACTAAGATGCCGGGAGCAATGGGCTAGTAACCCCTTCTCCTGTACAAATCTACTAAAAACGAGAAGAAGAAAACTTTATAAAATTGGGTTGTCTGAATGTGCGTGGATGTAGTGCGGATGATAAGAAAGAGATGATTGCCGATGTTATGAATGAAAAGAAGTTGGATGTCCTGGCCCTAAGCGAAACAAAGCTGAAGGGGGTAGGCGAGTTTCAGTGGGGAGAAATAAATGGGATTAAGTCAGGAGTATCTGAGAGAGTTAGAGCTAAGGAAGGGGTAGCAATAATGTTGAAGGATCAGTTATGGAAGGAAAAGAGGGAATATAAATGTGTAAATTCAAGGATTATGTGGATTAAAATAAGGGTCGGATGCGAAAAGTGGGTCATAATAAGCGTGTATGCACCTGGAGAAGAGAGGAGGTAGAGGAGAGAGAGAGATTTTGGGAGATGTTAAGCGAATGTATAGGAACTTTTGAACCAAATGAGAGAGTAATTGTGGTAGGGGACCCAAATGCTAAAGTGGAGAAACATGCAGAGAGGGTGTAGTAGGTAAGTTTGGGGTGCCAGGTGTAAATGATAATGGGAGCCCTTTGATTGAACTTTGTATAGAAAGGGGTTTAGTTATAGGTAATACATATTTTAAGAAAAAGAGGATAAATAAGTATACAAGATATGATGTAGGGCGTAATGACAGTAGTTTGTTGGACTATGTATTGATAGATAAAAGACTGTTGAGTAGACTTCAGGATGTACATGTTTATAGGGGCTACAGATATATCAGATCACTTTTAGTTATAGCTACAGTGGGAGTAAAAGGTAGATGGGATACAAGGAAAATAGAATCAGTAAGTAAAAGAGAGGTGAAGGTTTATAAACTAAAAGAGGAGGCAGTTAGGGTAAGATATAAACAACTATTGGAGGATAGATGGGCTAGTGAGAGTGTAGGCAATGGGGTCGAAAATGTATGGGGTAGATTTAAAAATGTAGTGTTAGTGTTCAGCAGAAGTTTGTGGTTACAGGCGAGTGGGTGCGGGAGGGAAGAGGAGCGATTGGTGGAATGATGATGTAAAGAGAGTAGTAAGGAGAAAAAGTTAGCATATGAGAGGTTTTTACAAAGTAGAAGTGATGCAAGGAGGGAAGAGTATATGGAGAGAAAAAGAGAGGTTAAAAGAGTGGTGAAGCAATGTAAAAAGAGAGCAGATGAGAGAGTGGGTGAGATGTTATCAGCAAATTTTGTTGAAAATAAGAAAAAGTTTTGGAATGAGATTAATAAGTTGAGGAAGCCTAGAGAACAAATGGATTTGACAGTTAAAAATAGGAGAGGAGAGTTATTAAATGGAGAGTTAGAGGTATCGGGAAGATGGAGAGAATATTTTGAGGATTTGTTAAATGTTGATGAAGACAGGGAAGCTGTGATTTCGGTGTAGGGCAAGGAGGAATAACATCTTGTAGGAGTGTGGAAGAGCCAGTTGTGGGTGTAGGGGAAGTTCGTGAGGCAGTGGTTAGAATGAAAGGGGTAAGGCAGCTGGGATTGATGGGATAAAGATAGAAATGTTAAAAGCAGGTGGGGATATAATTTTGGAGTGGTTGGTGCTATTATTTAATAAATGTATGGAAGAGGGTAAGGTACCTAGGGATTGGCAGAGAGCGTGTATTGTTCCTTTGTATAAAGGCAAAGGGGACAAAAGAGTGCAAAATTATAGGGGAATAAGTCTGTTGAGTGTACCTGGTAAAGTGTATGGTAGAGTTATTATTGAAAGAATTAAGAGTAAAACAGAAAGCAGGATAGCAGATGAACAAGGGGCTTTAGGAAAGGTAGGGGGTGTGTAGACCAAGTGTTTACAGTGAAACATATAGGTGAACAGTATTTGGATAAGGGTAAAGATGTTTTTGTGGCATTTATGGATTTGGAAAAGGCGTATGATAGGGTAGATAGGGGGGCAATGTGGCAGATGTTGCAGGTGTATGGAATAGGAGGAAGGTTACTGAAAGCAGTGAAGAGTTTTTATGAGGATAGTGAGGCTCAGGTTAGAGTGTGTAGGAGGGAAGGGACTATTTCCCAGTAAAAGTGGGCCTTAGACAAGGATGTGTGATGTCACCGTGGTTGTTCAATATATTTATAGATGGGGTTGTAAGAGAAGTGAATGCGAGGGTCTTAGCAAGAGGTGTTGGGCTAAAAGATAAAGAAGCAAATACAAAGTGGGAGTTGTCACAGTTGCTTTTTGCTGATGACACTGTGCTTTTGGGAGATTCTGAAGAGAAGCTGCAGAGGTTGGTGGATGAATTTGGTAGGGTGTGTAAAAGAAGAAAATTGAAAGTGAATATAGGAAAGAGTAAGGTGATGAGGATAACAAAAAGAATAGGTGACGAAAGATTGGATATCAGATTGGAGGGAGAGAGTATGGAGGAGGTGAATGTATTCAGATATTTGGGAGTGGACATGTCGGCGGATGGGTCTATGAAGGATGAGGTGAATCATAGAATTGATGAGGGGAAAAGGGTGAGTGGAGCACTTCGAGTCTGTGGAGACAAAGAACCTTGTCCATGGAAGTAAAGAGGGGAATGTATGAGAGATAGTTATACCAACGCTCTTATATGGGTGTGAAGCATGGGTAATGAATGTTGCAACGAGGAGAAGGCTGGAGGCAGTGGAGATGTCATGTCTGAGGTCAATGTGTGGTGTGAATATAATGCAGAGAATTCGGAGTTTGGAAATTAGGAGGAGGTGCGGGATTACCAAACGATTGTCCAGAGAGCTGAGGAGGGGTTGTTGAGGTGGTTTGGACATGTAGAGAGAATGGAACGAGACAGAGTGACTTCGAGAGTGTATAAATCTGTAGTGGAGGGAAGGCGGGGTAGGGGTCGGCCTAGGAAAGGTTGGAGGGAGGGGGTAAAGGAAGTTTTGTGTGCGAGGGGCTTGGATTTCCAGCAAGCATGTGTGAGCGTATTTGATAGGAGTGAATGGAGGCATATGGTTTTTAATACTTGACGTGCTGTTGGAGTGTGAGCAAAGTAACATTTATGAAGGGATTCAGGGAAACCGGCAGGCCGGACTTGAGTTCTGGAGATGGGAAGTACAGTGCCGGCACTCTGAAGGAGGGGTGTAAATGTTGCAGTTTTATAACTGTAGTGTAAAGCACCCTTCTGGCAAGACAGTGATGGAGTGAATGATGATGAAAGTTTTTCTTTTTCGGGCCACCCTGCCTTGGTGGGAATCGGCCGATGTGTTAATAAAAAAAAAAAAAAAAAAATTATCTTAAGTAAAATAACATTGGGTTTGAAAGTTTGTTACAGTATGAGTATTTAGTATAGGGTGAGTAGGTGATTTTTGAGAAGTCTTGAATTGATTTTCTGACAAGGTTAACTTAATATTTATGGGTAATGAATTCCAGATTCTGGGGCCCTTTATGTGCATAGAATTTTTACATTGGTTAGTATGGACTCGGGGTATGTCAAATAGTGATCTGTGTCTTGTGTCGTGGTTGTGGGACCTATTAAAGTTGAGGAGAATTTTGAGCGGAGGGTTGATATTAGCATGTAGAGTTTTATGTATGTAGTAGGCATATGAATAGGTATGAATGTTTTTTACGGTGAGTAGTTTTAAAGTTTTGAATATAGGTTGAGTATGCTGTCTAGAGTGGGAATTTGTTATCCTGACTGCAGCCTTTTGCTGGGTTATGAGTCGTCTAAGGTGATTTAATATTGTTGAGCCCCATGCACAGATTCCATAGGTGAGATAAGGGTAGATAAGAGAATGATATAGTGCAATGAGAGCTGGTTGTGGCACATAATAGCGTATCTTTGATAATATACCTACTGTCTTTGAGATTTTCTTGGAAATTTGTTGTATGTGTGTTTGGAATTTAAGACTACTGTCAAGGTGGATTCCTAGGAATTTTTCCTCTGCAATGACCTGCTGGTCCATGGGCTGGATGAGAGGAGTGGTGTTAGGAGGCAAGAACTTCACTGTGATGAAACTGAAGTTCTCAGACAAATAGTCTTCCAAGTTGTGAGGATGAGCAGGAGCATTGTCCAGTACCAGGAGGCACTTGAGTCCCAATTTCTTTTCCAGGAGGTATTTCTTCACACTAGGGCCAAACACTCCAGTCAACCATTCCTTGAAAAAGTCCGTAGTGACCCATGCATTACTGTTAGCCTTCCAATGCACACACAAATTATTCCTGTTAACATTGTGTTTATTGAAGGCTCTGGGATTTTCTGCGTGATACACCAGTAAAGGCTTCACTTTAAAATCACCACTGGCATTAGCACACATCATGAGAGTTAGCCTTTCTTTCATAGGCTTGTGTCCTGGCAGTGCTTTTTCCTCCTGAGTAATGAAGGTCCTGTTGGGCAGTTTCTTCCAAAACAGGCCTGTTTCATCACAATTAAACACTTGTTGGGGGAGGAATTCTTCAGCCTCTACGAACCCCTTAAATTCACTCACAAATTTTTCAGCTGCACGTTTGTCTGAGCTGGCTGTCTCACCATGCCTCACAACACTGTGTATGCCACTACGTTTCTTAAACCTCTCAAACCAGCCTCTGCTGGCTTTAAAATCACTGGTTCCAGGCATTGTCTTGACAAGATCTGCGTGCAACTGCCTTGCCTTTTCACAAATTTTCGCCGTGGAAATACTATCACCTACTATCTGTTTATTGTTTATCCACACTATCAACAACTTCTCAACCTCATCCACTGTTTTCGATCTCTTTTTCGTTAACATATCAACCCCTTTTGCAACATTAGCTTCCTTGATCTCATTTCTCTTTGCCAGGATAGTGCCGATACTAGATTTGTTTTTGTTGTACATCCTGGCAAGCTCACTCACACGTACACCACTCTCATATTTTTCTATAATTTTTCTTCAGTTCGATGGTGTTCCTCACTCTCTTTACCACAGGGGTGCCACTAGGAAGCTTCTTTGGACCCATGGTGACTTATTTCACAGTGACAATCAATAAATACAACAAAAGTATTGTGAATGTTTGAAAGAGCGCACTGGGTAATGTTCTCTCAAGTGTAAACAATGCTTGACTGGAGTCTTGTAATCTTGTCCGCCTCACAGCGGTTGCGCGGGGCAGGCGGACAGGTCTGATACGGTTCGCTTCGCGAGTAAATGTTCGCTACGTGAGAAAAATATTTTTGCAAAAAAAAACTTTCGTTACGCGATTTGTTCGCTTTATGGAGTGTTTATTAGGCGGGGGTGCATTGTAGTCTGGGCAGTTAGAACTATGCTTTGAAAAATGTCTCATCTGAAACCATTACCACCTACTTGACCTATAGTCAAGTCACACCAGTTCAACCCAACCAAGTAATTTCTCAGTCCTTTGAAATCAGCCAGGCGGAATTCAGGGACATTGACTTTATAGTAGTTAAGGTAATTCCATGATACTATAATGAAATTGAGCAATTTGTGATCACTTTCCCCCAAGCTCATCATTAACCTCAAGATTATTAATTAGTGATTCCTTGTTGGCAAGAACCAAGTGAAGCAGGTTATGCAGTCAGTTCTCATATACAGCTCCTCTATATATGGTTAGTTCTCATATAAAGCTCCTCCATATATGGTCAGTTCTCGTATAAAGCTCCTCTACATATGGTCAATTCTCGTATAAAGCTCTTCTATATATGGTCAGTTCTCGTATACAGCTCCTCTATATACGGTTAGTTCTTGTATAAAGCTCCTCTATATACGGTCATTTCTTGTATAAAGCTCCTCTATATACGGTCAGTTCTTGTATACAGCTTCTCTATATACGGTCAGTTCTTGTATAAAGCTTTTATATATACAGTAGGGTCTTGCTTTTTGGCATTTCGCCTTTTGGCATTCCGTTCATACGGCGAGTTCAAATTATGACCAAAACTTTTGTATACGGCAAGCTGTCTTTCAGATACGGTGTGCGCCACCATGTTTGTTTACATTTTCCGTAAGCACATACGTATCTCTATTATGTAATAATCACTCTTGGGCACATAAAATGTCCAATTTTACGTCAATATAGACATTTTCATTAATCCATCTATGATATTTTCTTCAAAATTATATAAGAAACACGTTACAAAGCATATAAACGTGCTGTTTATATGCTATTGTGTTGCCGGGCGGAGGGAAAACATTATGTAATACAGTAGAACGTCATTTAGCACGAGATTATGTTGCACGTTACCGGTATTGCACGATTTAAGATTTGCGACACATTATCATCTTACACGACGTAAAGATGATATTACATGGTTCGGCAGGAGGGGAAAAATTTTGAGCGCATGGTTATTTACTGCCTAAGAATCCTCATGCTTTGAGGAACAGGGAATTTGTTTTTCCTTCCTGCAAACTGTAAGTTTATTCAGATACACGGGGCCAGGAGCTGAGTCTCGACCCCTGCAACCACAATTAGGTGAGTACAGTTACATACATTATCATACATAGCAGCATGTGTAGAGAACCTAGGATAACCCAAGTCAGTCAATGGAAATACTGTCACTCTGACTTTTTTGGGTTATCCTAGGTTCTCTACACATATGCTGCTATGTATGATAATCTTCGTAACTGTATCTGTGTATACCTGAATAAACTTACTTACAGTTTGTGGGAAGGAAAAACAAATAACCATTCTCACAAGCAGTCTTGTTACTACTACTGTTGTGGTTCAGCAGACACCACCCGCCTTACCCAGCCACCACGGACCCCACCATCCCAGCATTCCTACGTATTTCATACGCGTCAAGAAGTCCTGGCTACAAGCCAGCTGTGTTTGTGAAGAATAAGAGTGAATTGTGTTTTGATCTTGAATTAACGAAGAAAACAGATATTATAATAATATAATAATATCTTTATTTACTACAAGTACATGTACATGGTATACAGGCCTAGCTGACATCAGTGACATACTACTAGTATATAGAAAATCCCTTGTTATGCTGAGCATTTCGGGCAGATTAGGTCAGTGTCCCAGGATGCGACTCACACCAGTCGACTAACACCCAGGTACCCATTTTACTGATGGGGAACATAGACAACAGGTGTAAAGAAACACGCCCAATGTTTCTGCCCTGGCTGGGAATCGAACCCAGGCCCTCGCCGTGTGAAGCGAGAGCTTTAGCCACCAGACCACCAGAGCCCTAAGACAAGACATAACCCGTGGCCGTAATGAAGTGTTACTTTGTACACATAAAAAGATGTAAACATAAGTTTGTGTGACTGAATGACACTGACTGACTGACTGACTGAATGACTTGACTGACTGAATGACTTGACTGACTGAATGACTTGACTGACTGAATGACTTGACTGACTGAATGACTTGACTGACTGAATGACTTGACTGACTGAATGACTTGACTGACTGAATGACTTGACTGACTGAATGACTTGAATGACTGAATGACTTGACTGACTGAATGACTTGACTGACTGAATGACTTGACTGACTGAATGACTTGACTGACTGACTGAATGAATGACTTGACTGACTGACTGAATGACTTGACTGACTTACTGAATGACTTGACTGACTGAATGACTTGACTGACTTACTGAATGACTTGACTGACTTACTGAATGACTTGACTGACTTACTGAATGACTTGACTGACTTACTGAATGACTTGACTGACTTACTGAATGACTTGACTGACTTACTGAATGGCTTGACTGACTTACTGAATGGCTTGACTTGACTTACTGAATGGCTTGACTGACTTACTGAATGGCTTGACTTGACTTACTGAATGGCTTGACTGACTTACTGAATGGCTTGACTGACTTACTGAATGGCTTGACTGACTTACTGAATGGCTTGACTGACTTACTGAATGGCTTGATGACTTGACTGACTGACTTAAATGTTGAGACACTCAGTTCAAGTCCATCGACTTCAGTTCAAGAACTTCTACTATCCACCTCAGCCCAGTAGGGCCACAGCATAACTCTCCACTCTCTTCACAATCATCCACAAACACCAGCACCCACAATTTAAGGTAAATACTATGATTTCTATTACATTTGTAGTCTTAAGCAGTAAAAACAACATAATACATCACGATAATGATCTACAATTACATATTCACTTTTATTTTTGTAAGATCTGTTGGTCTAAAAAAAACTTGTTTGGCTTTTTGGGGACTCCCAGGAACGTAACCCTATTTTTCCCATTAGTTCTTTTAATTATTTAACACAAAATTATCTAACACGACTTTTTCAGGAACGTAACTATTGTGCTAAATGACGTTCTACTGTACTAATAATAATCACTCTTGGGCACATTAAATGTCTTATTTTACGTTAATATAGAATTTTTCATTAATTCATCTATGATATTTTCTTCAAAATTATTTAAAAAACACGTTACATAGCATATAAACATGATACATACACCCACAGAATAAAAATTGACAAATATGAGAAGTTTACCAAGCGACTTTATAGGAGTCGGAAGAATTACGTTTTCTCTAGTCAAACACTGAGGGATAACTATAGGAAAATATTCCTTTCATATGCCTTCACTCTATATAGCTATTCATGACCCTTGTGGGTTTAGCGCTTCTTTTTTATTATGATATGTACAGTGGTACCCCGGTTTACGATATTTTTTCATTCCAGAATGCTGTTCAAGTGCCATTACCAAACGAATTTATCTCCTTAAGAAATGTTGTAAAATAGACTAGTCCTTTTAGACCCCCAAAATTACACTTACAAAAGCATTTAAAAAAATAAACTTACATAAAAGGGTGAGTTTGGGGACCATCGTAAACCGGGGTACCACTGTACTACTAACCAGAACTCCTAAATCCTTCTCGCAATCACAAGTATTAAGATCTACATTATTCAGTTTATATATGGCATGGTTATTGTTCTGCCCCAACATTTGGAACTTTGCATTTGTCTACATTAAACTGCATCTGCCACTTCTCCGACCACTCCATCAGTCTATTCAAATCATCCTGGAGTGTTCTAATGTCCTCATTAGAATGAATTGGACGGCCTATTTTGGTGTCATCAGCAAATTTGCTTATATTGCTATTTATTCCCTCATCTATGTCGTTTATGTAAATTGTAAACAACAGGGGGCCCAAAACTGACCCCTGTGGAACACCGCTTGAGACGTGCCCCCATTCTGATTTCTCTCCATTTATGCAAACTCTCTGCTGCCTATTTGTCAACCATGCCTCTACCCAGGAAAAAATTTCTCCTATTCCGTGTGCCTTAAGGTTCCTCAGTAGCCTCTAATGTGGAACTTTATCGAAAGCCTTACTGAAGTCCATATACACAATATCATATTCATTACCATGATCTACCTCCTCAAACACCTTAGTGAAAAAAGTTAGTAAATTCGTAAGACAGGAACGCCCCTTAGTAAAACCGTGTTGAGATTCATTAATCAATTTATGCTTTTCAAGATGGCTACAAATTGCCTCGGCAATTATTGATTCCATAAATTTACCAACTATGGAGGTAAGGCTTATTGGTCTATAGTTCGAAGCTAAGGACCTGTCACCTGCCTTGTAAATAGGTATTACATTTGCCCTTTTCCACTTGTCTGGCACTATGCCAGTTTGTAGTGATATATTGAAAAGATTTGCCAAAGGTTTGCTAAGTTCCTCTTTACATTCCTTTAAAACTCTTGCAAACAGTTCATTAGGGCCTGGGGATTTGTTAGGTTTTAATTTCTCTATTTGTCTGAGGACCATGTCACTAGTTACCCCAATCGAGCATAGTCTATTATCTTCCTGTTCTACATAATTTATTATTTCTGGAGTTCCGCTAGTATCTTCCTGAGTAAAAACAGAGGAGGTAAGTATTGAAAATTTCACACACATCCTTATCATTGTCCGTGATCTGTCCTGAGTTACTCTTAAGTGGACCTATCTTGTCCCTAATCTTACTTCTGTATACCTGAAAGAACCCTTTTGGGTTAGTCTTCAAATCCCTTGCGACCTTAGCCTCATAATCCCATTTTGCTTTTCTTATTCCTTTTTTTATTTCTTTTTAATTGAAAATATTGATTTCTTATCTGTTCATCCCCTCTTTTGATACGCCTATATATGCCTCTCTTTTGACCAATGAGATGTTTTAATCTATTGTTCATCCATTTAGGATCATTTTTATTAGATCTAATTTCCCTACTCGGAACAAAAGTTGTCTGGGCAGCTAGAACTACGCTCTGGAAAACGTCATATTGGCAACCAAAACCACCTACCTGACCCATAGTCAGGTCATCCCAATTTAGCCCACCTAGGTAATTTCTCAGCCCCATGAAGTCGGCTAAGCGAAAGTCTGGAACAGGGACTTGATTGCAGTTACCTGGGTAATTCCATGATACCGTGGAACTCTGAGTAACGTAAAAACTTCATTCCAGGAGCCTGCTCAAGTGCCATTACCGAACGAATTTACTCCCTTAAGAAATAATGTCAAGTAGGTTAGTCCATTTTAGACCCCCAAAAATACACTTACAAAAACACTTAAAATATTATACAGTGGACCCCCGGTTCTCGTCGGTAATCCGTCCCAGAGGGCCCGTCGACTACCGGTTTGGTCGAACTCCGATTCTATTTTCCCCATAAGAAATAATGGAAATAGAATTAATCCGTTCCAGACATCCAAAAGTAATAAAATAAAATATTTTTTTAGAACTTTTTGACCTTAAATTATACATATTTTTATGAAAATTAAGAAATAAGAGTACAATAACATGTCACTTACATTTATTGAAGAGTTGTTGATGTGTGGAGGACGGGAGGAGGGGAGAAGGTGGAGTAGTATGCTAGTGTTTGGAAGGGGAATCCCCTTCCATTAACACTGCAGGTGGCAAGTTCTTTTCTGGGGTTACTGGCCTTTTTCTTTGAATGCTACACTCCCTGCATGAATGCTACACTACCTGCATCCCTGCTTCACTCCCTGCATGAATGCTACACTCCCTGCATGCCTACTACACTCCCTGCATGCCTACTACACTCCATGCATCCTTGCTACACTCCCTGCATCCTTGCTACACTCCCTGCATCCTTGCTACACTCCCTGCATGCCTGCTACACTCCCTGCATCCCTGCTACACTCCCTGCATCAATTCTTCACTCCCTGCATCCCTGCTACACTCCCTGCATCCCTGCTACACTCCCTGCATCCCTGCTACACTCCCTGCATCCCTGCTACACTCCCTGCATCCCTGCTACACTCCCTGCATCCCTGCTACACCCTGCATCCTGCACTCCCTGCATCCCTGCTACACTCCTGCATCCCTGCTACACTCCCTGCATCCTTGCTACACTCCCTGCATGCCTGCTACACTCCCTGCATGCCTGCTACACTCCCTGCATCTTTGCTACACTCCCTGCATCTTTGCTACACTCCCTGCATGCCTGCTATACTCCCTGCATGCCTGCTACACTCCCTGCATCCTTCCTACACTCCCTGCATCCTTCCTACACTCCCTGCATCCCTGCTACACTCCCTGCATCCTTGCTACACTCCCTGCATGAATGCTTCACTCCCTGCACATTCTTTACCACAGGCTTGGCACTAATAGCTTTCTTGGGGCCCATGGTGGCTTATTTAGCAGTTGCAAGCACTAAAAACACTGGAATAATGACAATATATATGGTATGAATGTGTGTGGGGTGCGTGGGTAGTGGTCGCTCGCTTGTAAACAATAACACACTGAGTGCCTGGGCACCCAGCTGGGCCACGGCCCCACGCGTATGCGTCTGGTACATATAGCCAACTCGCCCAACTCCGAGTGGCCGCCTAATACCGAGCCAAAAATATTGTAAAAAAAAAAAAAACCGTTGAACACTGATTTGGCCGAGCTCCGACGCCGTCGAGCACCGGGGGTTCACTGTACTTACATAATTGTACGATTTCCGGGGTGTTCGTTACTCGGGGTTCCACTGTATATTGAAACTAAGTGATTTGTGATCGCTTTCCCCAAGCTCTTCATTAACCTCAAGATTGTTAATTAGTGATTCTTTGTTGGCAAGAACCAAATCAAGCAAGTTGCTACTTCTAGTTGGTTCTGTCACAAACTGTTTTAAAAAACAATCCTGTACCGTATCAAGAAAGTCACTAGCCTCAAGATTACCTGTCACATTGTTCCAATCAATTTGTCTAAAGTTAAAATCTCCCATTAACACAACATTTTCATATCGACGCCTTATGAATTTCGGCCAATAGCAGCTTACTGCGCTCCCTATCCAGGCTTGGGGGGCCTGTAAATCACACCCAAAATTAATTTTTCATGACCATCGAGAAACTGTAGCCAAACAGATTCTGTGTCTGATGTTTCTAATCTTATATCTTGTCTAACACAACAATTTAAATTATCTCTGACATACATCGCCACTCCACCACCCTTCCTGTTGGCCCTATCAGTGTGGAATAGTTTATATCCCTGTATGTTGCACTCGGAAGGCATTTCTCTATCTTTCAGGTTGAACCAGGTCTCTGTTATAGCAATAATATCTATATTACCTGCACTTGCAAGTAATCTTAGCTCATCTATCTTATTTCTTAGACTCCTACTATTTGTATAGTAAACCTTAAGGGAGCTAGTCACTCGTTGCCCTCTACTATCTCTCTTTGTTTGTTGATCAAATGCTTTGCCTTTATTAGCAACTTTATTTTGAATATTGTCTTTTAAACATATCCCTGAGGTATCCTGGTAATATCTGCTGTTTCCAGGCCTAATACTACAGCCTGATTGTTTCCCACAAACACCCATACCTCTATAATCTATCAGTTTAAAGTCCTAGACAAGTCTCCAATGACCCCTCAATCGAATCGGCTAATGCAACCACTCCAGCCCCAGAGAGATGAACCCCATCCCTTGCATACATATCACGTTTGCCATAGAATTTGTCCCAGTTATCAATGAATGGAATTGCAAGTTCCTTGCAGTAGCTGTCTAGCCAGCAATTTATACCAATTGCCCATCCATTCATTGCCCACTCCCTTTCTAGGCAAAATGCTACATATGATTGTGATCCCTCCCTTAGGCCTAACTACTACTATGGCTGACCTGTACTTATCTAGTAGCTCCTGTCTTCTGCCCTTCCCAATGTCATTTCCACCAGCACTAAGACAGATAATGGGCTTGTTCCCATTACCTGACACAATATTATCCAACCTGCTGACTATGTCACCAACACCAGCTCCTGGGAAGCACACCCTCTGTCTGACCTTCCTATCTCTGTTACAAAAAGCACGGTCCATATATCTTACATGAGTCTCCCACAATCAGAATATTCTTACCTTGATTAGCAGGGAAGTCGGTGGTATCTTTAACCTCACTAACCACTGAAGTACACTCGTCCTGGAGAACAGAGAATCGATTTCCTACCTTCACATCTTCTCTATTAATCTTCCTTCTTCCTGAATTGTAAACCACTTGCCACTTAAAGTGGCTGCCACTCTCACTGTTGGTAACCATTTCCTCCTCACCAGCACCAACCATCTCACACTCACTCCCAAACCCTACTAGGCGAAGCTTCAGCCTCCTATTTTCCTCCTGAAGAAGTAGAACCTCCTTCTTCAGCACTTTAACCTGAGATTCTAAAACACTACAGGTAGCCATGTGCTTGGTAACACCCCACGCTAATTCCCAGACAGCTTAGGACAGGTATGACCACACGTGACCACTGACCTCAGCGTACATAGAATCCACCAGTGCTGAACACATTGCTACATGGTGTGGCATAGAATCCACCAATGTTGAACACATTTTGGCAAGTTTGTCATGGTACCAGGTCCTAATAACAGCATCAATTAGCTTCTCCACAGTTGAACAATCCTGTTTTGTGATCTTGCATTTGCTTATTGCATATTCTCAGTTGTGTGAGGTCAAGGGAATTTCCAGGCCAATTTAGAATACTTAGCCCAATCTTTTCAAAGAATGTCAGCATTTATCTAGAAGTGTGGCATGGGGTAAGATTTTGCTGGAAAATGCCTTCTCCATCAGGAAAGTCTATCCACAATGGGAAGCAAATGAGTTGCCAAGGATTGCCTTGTATTTGTCACTGTTCATCATTCCCTCAATAACAAGCTGTTCAAGGCCTTTAGTAGTAAACTACCTCAAAACATCTTTGGTGGGTGTTTTGGTGTTTGTTGAATGTGTCCATTCGAAAGAGGTTTGCCTATGCTGCTTCTCACTACCACTGATCTGTACCCATGTACTTCAAAATGCACCTCATCTGAAAATATAACTTTTCTCTGTTCATCTGTCGTCCATCCCTTATGATCGAATGTCCACTACAGCCCTTTTTTTTCTTCTTAGCACCAGTCAATAATTGTTTCTTTACCGGCTTTCTGGCAGTTCTGCCAGCTTCAAGGAGACTTCATCGAACAGTTGAAGAATAAACATTTATGCCAGCTGAAGCCAAATTTCTGTAGATCTTTGCTGTTTTTTTTTTTTTATCCTTCACACTATTTCTTATGATAACCTTGTCATCATGAGGTGTTCTCTTGCGTTATCTTACTTGTTATCTTCGTGTCATCAGATCTCTTCAGAATCCAACTTAACAGTTGACTTTGCTAGGCTTAAATTTTCGGTGATCTGATACTCAAATCAATGTTTTCTAAGAGCTACAGTACTTGCACGCTTTCTAGGTGTAACATCCATGAATTTCAGCAGTAATCATGAACTGAAGGGGAGACTTGTCAAAATCACATTCACTCATGGAGCACACTTGCAGGAATAGCATTACAGAACAGCAGCTGTTGTAGCACTGACCAGAGTTGCAAGGTAACACCACAGCTGGATGATTGCCACAAGTTGGTAGCCAACTCTTCTGAAAAGAAAAGAACAAAAGCTACATTAATTAAGCATGAGACTAAGATGTATTATGAAATAATCACAAAATTTACTCTTTTTATATACAGTCAGCTCTTATAAAGCTCCTCTACTTACATTGAAGATGTTGTTGCGGGTTGAGTTGCTTACTCTAAATAAAACTTGGTAAGTTAATTAAGAAGTATTGCAGAAAGCCTATGTTTGAGGCAAAAAAAGGGCACAATACCGTGACTGGAACAATACACACACAACCCGCACATATAAAAAAGAGAGGAGCTTACGACGACGTTTCGGTCCGACTTGGACCATTTACAAAGTCACACTATCACAAAGGACAGGTAGAAGGGGTATTTATAGGCAGGCAGACAGGGGAGGGCAGTACTTTGGAGAAACTGGCCGATCTCTTTCTGACAGACGTAGGGAGCACAAAAATAGTGTTAGGCTTGCCGACACTAATAATGCTCTTTTCTGTCATGTCAGAGATCAGTCATCCTATTGATTGGTCTTCTGCTAAAACTGTCTACCCTACGTCCAACTTTCACAGTCGCCGTCTTGTTGAATCCTCCCTTATACACAACTTTCCCTGTATGAATCTTAGCCCTGGCTTTGTCTCTGTAGATGCTTTCCTCTCCCATTACATTGTTAAATGTTCCAAACTTCAGAACACCCATGACTTAACCTGATTCCTTTCCCTTCTATCTCTTCCACCTTCTCCTCTTTCTCCTTTCTCCTCTGGGTTTTCTTTCTTTTCTTTTGCCTTGTATTTGTCCTTCTTTATTTTATTTTCATTATTTTCCCCTATGTGTTCTTGTCCTTACCCTATGCAGGCCGCCAGCTTCATTGCAGTGCTCCTTTCCTAGAATATGACTGACTCCACTACTACTACTACTACTACTACCACTACCACTACTACCTCCATTATTACCCCTCCACCACTTTCTTGTGCCCTTCCCTGTCTGCCTGCCTATAAATACCCCTTCTACCTGTCCTTTGTGTTAGTGTGACTTTGTAAATGGTCCAAGTCGGACCGAAACGTTGTCGTAAGCTCCTCTCTTTTTTATATGTGCGGGTTGTGTGTGTATGTTTGAGGCAGCCTACCTCTAGGCCTAGCAGGGAAAATGGGCACGGTGCTCCATCCAGTACACCAACAGTGATGTTTATAAATTTAATACATAAAGAATACAAGGGCATAATACCATGACTGAAGAATACACAAATACGTAACCTGCAGACTGCAACGTATGATTTGTTGGTACAAGTTGGAACATTAACTAGTGACACACAAGTGTTGGGCAGTAGATGACCGGTGGTTCATCATGTCACTCCACAAGTACACTCCAGTAACTGAACCAAGCTACATTTTATTACAATTTTATCATTTAAGAGATGAGCAAGTATTTTTTCATAACTTAACCATTTCTGGGTCTAGACCCCAGATCTGAAACTTGCCCACACGGTCAAAGAATTTAAAAAAAAAAAAAAATTCTTATGAAATGTTAGAGAATCTTTTTCCGAAGATAATAAAACAAAAAGTATGAAATTTGATGGAAAATTGACAATTACACTCGCGAATATTGCTGTCGGTGATATTTTCGTATTGGAGATGTATCGGATGTGAAACTTTAGATATATGTGGATGTGTATGAGGATGCCTTGCTTATTTTGCGGATGTATGAAATTGTACGGATGTTGATGCGGATGTAAGAAATTGTGCAAATGTTCCGCAGATGCGGATATCTGATACATCACTACTACGTATCAGTGATTTTCTCACTTTGACTCCCATTTTAGGCCAATTACATTATTCCACTCGACCAAATTCTTAGCTATTTCGCTAGTATTACTTCTATTTTATCGATTGAGCACAAGAAATCGCCCATTCAACTATTTCAACTACCCAATAAAGTGATTGGAAATTGGTAATTTGGCTAATTTCACACAAAGTTCAAAATATTCCAATTTCAAAATAGTCCAGAATAAACAATGCAGACATTCCTGGCACTAAAATAACATTTCCTTTGTTTATTAGTTACGTTTCCAGGCTTTACATATGAATTCAATTTTGATTTTTTATTCATGCCAAAAATAGAAGATTTACTGTTATACAATATTGTAATAATTGTATAAATAATATCAGTGCATTTGTGTATGCACATTAGACCCAGCAGCTGACATGTATTGGATGTGTAGCGTGATTTGTTTACTCTTGAACATTGGCAAAAATCAAACATTTCTGCTACTTTGAGCTCGGTTTCAAGCTATTTTCTGTACTAAAACCAATCAAAATCATCCCTATTTCTGTAATATATCTTCCATTCTGTCAAATGAGACCAAGAAACCACAAATACAACCATAAAAAGCATACAAAAATACACCGCAAAGTCGCTGTTTTAATCCAAAAAGTGTTTTTTTCTCATGCACTGCGTACTGCAGGATTTGTTTTATATGGTGCACACTTACCACGTAGATGCATTCTCTCATATCTAGGCCCAAATTTACGGTTCATAGCTTATCTGAGTGAGCTGAGCTCATGGCATAGAACTACGGCTTGGACCCTGGCTTTAAAGCCGTAGAACTACGGACAGACCCTCAAAGGGTTAAATGTTTTGTTCATTGCTCTGGCTTTCCCCAGACTATAAATATTTGAGAGCAGCAAGGTTGCCATACCTTAGCCACTCTTTATGCAACTTTTGCACTGATCAACAGCAAGGTTGCCATACCTTAGCCACTCTTTATGCAACTTTTGCACTGATCAACAGCAAGGTTGCCATACCTTAGCTACTCTTTATGCAACTTTTGCACTGCTCAACAGCAAGGTTGCCATACCTTAGCCACTCTTTATGCAACTTTTGCACTGCTCAACAGCAAGGTTGCCATACCTTAGCCACTCTTTATGCAACTTTTGCACTGCTCAAACCCAGGCAAAAACCACATTCTAATATATTTTAGAATAAACGTGAATACCGTTGTATTAAAAGTACATATGTTGGATAGGGGTATTCTATGAGAGGTCTCTCTTGTGAACACAGGTAACTCGTCAAAGTTATCTCTTAAAATGTCGTAATTCCATAATTCTTTGACAAATAAGTTTTTTGGAAGTCGAACTCTACTGAAGTTGTCCATGTGTATGTGTACTTTCCTAATTGTACTCGCCTAATTATGGTTGCTGGAGTTGATTCATAGCTCCTGGCCCTGCCTCTTCACTGGTTGCTACTAGGTCGACTCCCTGCTCCATGAGCCTTATACCTCTTCTTAAAGCTATGTATGGCTCCTACCTCCACTACATCACTTTCCTGACAACTCTTTGACTGAAGAAATACTTCCTAACATCCCTGTGACTCATCTGAGTCTTCAACTTCCAATTGTGATCCCTTGTTGCTGTGTCCCATCTCTGGAACATCCTGTCTCCGTCCCCTTTGTCAATTCCTCTCAATTTCATATATCATTATGTGCCTCCTGTCCTCCAGTGTCGTCAGCTCAATTTCCTTTAACTTCTCCTCATTAAACATGCCCCTTAGCTCGGGAACTAGTCTTGTTCCAAACCTTTGCATTTTCTCTAATTTCTTGACGTGCTTAGGGCAGGGGCAAGAATTTTTAGGAGTGAGTAACAGGGAAAATTGAAAAATTATGGAACAAAATGTTTTCTTACCAAAAAAATAGTGAATAATTCTGGCAACATGTTGGTGCACTTGGCTTGTTTCTATCATATTTCTAAGTTTTTTACCAAAATGTTATTTTTTTGTTTTTGCTGTTAGCAAGAGGACATGTTGGCAATTAGTCAGGTTTTTTTACCCCCAAAATTGCAATTTTTTATGATTGTTTCACTTGAAATACACTACATGGCAACTTCTGTTAGGATTAGGGTGGAAGAACGCGCTTGGGTACTGGCTCAGTAGCCTTTTGGCTTCCAATAAGGACGGAGAAGTATAGCGCTCCGAGACTTGGCGTGCCATTACCTAAGATTTTTACACAAACATAATTATCTATAACTTAGGAATAAGTTATTGACATTATTATCCCTCTCATGCAAGGAGTATTTATAAGAGCATCATGATTCTTTCACAGGTTATTGAGGAATGATGGTTCCTATTGAATTACATGGGGAGTTTGCAATATGTTATAAGTTTTGTTTTTAGTGAATTTTTTTTTTTCCAAAAAAAGTTAAAAAAAAAAAAAAAACTCACATTTGAACATTTTGTATAATGCAATCTATTGACAGTAAGCTCAAAACTCTGTAATTCAAAAACCTAACTCTTCATCTTTCATCTGATTTCAACTAGAACATTGTATGTCTTACAAATTTTGTAGGAGAGGGGGTGCCTTAAGCCCTATCAAATAGGGCACTAATTTTTTTTCTATATAACCGTAAGGCAAAAATGTCACTAAAAACACAGTACAGTGGACCCCCGAGTTTCGGTCACCTCGGAAATCGAACAATTATATAAGTTTAATATTTTAAGTGCTTTTGTATGTGTATTTTTGGGGGTCTGAAAGGACTAATCTAATTTACATTTTTCCTTAAGGGAACAAATTCGTTCGGTAATGGCACTTGAACAGCCTTCTGGAATGAATTATGACCGAAACTCGGGGATCCACGGTATCTAGGTTTCAAATGGTGCTTAATTCACAGACAAATTCCCATTGAAATTTTAGGAAAAAAAAAAAACAATAAAAAAATCTTGCCCCTGCCTTAACCCTTTACCGGGCACTCCCTGGAAAATGATAATTTCGAAATGTATTTCATATGAGTGGATAGAGTAACTCAATGTAAGGATAATGAGACCATATAATTGAAATTCTAAAAAAAACTTTTCACGCAATTGCCAATATTCAAGGACCGTCTACAGACGGTCCTGACCGTTAAAGGGTGTCAAATTCTGAATGTTGCAAATTTGCAATTGTTAATAAAACACCAAATAAGTATTTTTCTATTTTATTATACTAATAGACAATATCAAAAACACAAATGGAACTTGTTTCCAAACATTTTGTAGGTATAAAAAATATAAAATTGAACCAAAGAGCAACATGGACACATTGCAAAGGGATAAAACTTTCAAGTCCCATATTCCTGAATTTCCTGAGAAAAACAATCATTCTTGATCACTAATTGCTACAATGAAAGGCTATGAAGCAATTTCTTTCCTTCTTGATGCATAGATTTACCTTGCATACGGCACACAAAAATGAGGATGTGACATGATTTTTCGTTTTGCTGCAATAATTGCATGTAAATATTCTGCCTTGCACTGGCCAGTGACCTTGCATTTTATCAAACCTATCATTTTGGTCAAACCTCACACTGTCATCAGGCCTTTCTGCACGTTGGTACTGCACTGGAGATGGCAACAGGTCATCTGGTTCTGGATCTGAGTCACTTTCCACCAAAATGCAAAGATATTTGAACTTCTGTTGGAAGGGTTCACAATAGAACAATTTCTCATTGATCTGGAATGACAATAAGAATGTTCTGTACACACCCAGACCACTACAGAATTCATATATGCACTAGAAATTTTTATATAAATATTTATTTACTGAAATTTAAAATGTGGCCCTGACGGGCGGGACCGTCTGTACACGGTCCTCTTTTGTTGCACTTTTTCAATTGCATGGTACACTCATATTATGCATATCTAACTCCTGATATATATCTCAAAATATGCCTAAACTATTCATTTACACACTGGACACAACAATTAGTACTTACCGACATTGTAGAGAGTATAATCACAGTGTATATGAGTGGAACAAGAGCAAAAATTCGGCTCTGGGTGATGCCAAGCGAGAAGTGTTTACATTTTGGTCTCTCAACCAATGGGAAGCGAGCAGATGCCGGTCTCACTTAGCTGGAGCGACTCACAGAAGGCTTGTGATTGGTCAGATATAGAGAATGGGAACCTAGATGCGCTGGGGGAGTAGGATGACACGCGCAAAAACACGTGTTTAGGACCGTCTGTACACGGTCCTGCCCGGTAAAGGGTTAACCAGGTGTGGGCTCCAGACTGGTGCTACACACTCCAATATGGGCCTGACGTACATGGTGTAGAGAGTCTTGAATGATTCCTTACTGGGGTGTTGGAATGCTTTTCTTGTGTTTGCCAGGTGCCCATATGCTGCAGCAGTCATTTGGTTGATGTGCTCGGTATTGTACTCGCCCCAGGATCCTTTTCCTTGAGTGAGATTTGCAATCTTTAGCCCCCTAGACTGTACTCTGTTTGCAGTCTTTGACCTTCCCCGATCTTCATGACTTTGCACTTGATGGGGTTGAACTCAGAAGCCAGTTGCTGGACCAGGCGTGCAGCCTGTCCAGATCCCTTTGCAGTCTTGCCTGATCCTCATCCGATTTAATTCTCCTCATTAACTTCACAGTCTGAAAACAAGGACACTTCTGAGTCTGTCCTCTCCGTCTTGTCATTCACGTATACCAGAAACAGCATCGGTCCTAAGACTGGCCCCTGTGGAACCCTGCTCGTGTGTGTGCACGCATGCATAAGGGAGTTTTGTGTGTGTGTGTTAAGAAGAGTATGTGTAGATAAAACATTAGGTTAAACCTTCAGTATTAGAGGGTCTTGTTTGGGGCTCACATGTAGAAGGTTGTAGACGACAATGTACATGAAACTGTTAGCATTACCTCTAGCCAATACAGGAAGTCTTGCAAAGGTCAGTGAGTTGTGTGAAGCATTGTAGTTGTACGTTCCTTATTATTACTGGTATTAATATTATAAGGAAGGGGAAGTGTTAAACCATAGGGGGTAATATAGTGCCTGGGGAATGAGCATGATTCAAGGAAGGAGAGGGTAGCTTCAGTTCCTTGGATCAAGAGTCCTTCACTGACATTGTCTTCTTAAAGCATTTAAACAACAATAATTTCAACCTTTATTATAATATTTGTGCCTAGTAGACCTATGGTCAGTGCTAGAACTAGGCCTAGTAGACCTATGGTCAGTGCTAGAACTAGGCCTAGTAGACCTATGGTCACTGCTAGAACTAGGCCTAGTAGAGCTATGGTTAGTGCTATGCATAGCATAAGTAATATTTGTGCCTAGTATACCTATAGTCACTGTTAGAACTAGACCTAGTAGACCTGTGGTCACTGTTAGAACTAGGCCTAGTAGACCTGTGGTCACTGTTAGAACTAGGCCTAGTAGACCTGTGGTCAGTGTTAGAACTAGGCCTAGTAGACCTATGGTCACTGTTAGAACTAGGCCTAGTAGACCTATGGTCACTGTTAGAACTAGGCCTAGCTTAAGTCCATTATAACATTTTAGTCTTGCAACAGTGTAGACTGATCTTTTTAGTTTAGTGACTAACTTTATTTTTGTTGTTGTTGCAGGGTGACGGGTGCCGCCACCGCCGCTGCCGCTGCCGTGCGTAGCGCACCATGAACCACACGATGCATCTTTGATAATATTTATTGATTACTTTTAATAATTATGGATAACCTGTCTGGTCTGTTTGTTGATGGAGATCTGAGTGACCTAGACCTCAGCGGAGAACCCTTTGGCGGCCCCTCAGGCCCCGCGCCAGTCTCCGTCTCGGAGATTGACCTCAACACCTTCTCTCAACCGTCGTATACGAGCATCGGCGGCGGGGCTGGGGGGCCGCCAACACAGGGGTCCACACCAAAGATAAGCATGGGTGGAGCACCGTCGCCCTCCACGCAGACCATGTACCCGGGCCCTGGGCCCGCTGCAGGGTATCAGTACTCGGGAGGTACAGGCCAGCAGGCCCCGATGGGCCCCTACCAGGGCAACCAATACTCCTCGGCATACCCTTCCCCCAGCCAGGACATGTTTGCTACCCAGAGGACCGTACAACCCAACCAGGGCGTGCCCAGCTGGAACAATCAACCTGACCCTTACAACCAGCACTATCAGCAACACACTAACTACTCACAAGCAGGCATGCCCGGGTACCAGACTCAGGGTATGAACAACAACAGTATTGGTGGGTCTATGCAACAAAACATTCCACAGAATTACCAAGGCATGGCACCCCAGAGTATGGGGCAGGGGTATCCTGCCGTTTCTCAGGGCATAGCTTTCCCCAATGCGCCTCGACCCTCCTACCCTGGGTATGATGCCCAGAGACCCATGGCTTCCAACTCTCCCAACATGAACCCATATCCTGCTGCCCCAGCCTCTGGCCAGTCTCAGCAGTATGCCATGAGACAATCTTATCAGACCGCGCAGTACACTCAGGGTCAAGTTCCTATTGCGGGGCAGCAGCCACCGCCGCCGCACCCTGGCCAGCCCATGGTGTCTGCTCCGCGACCTCAGACTGACATGAACCAATACCCTGGCTCTCAGGTACCCAATGGCACACCGGCTTACAGAACGCCGTTTTCTCAGGCTTCTCCACAAATGTCTCCGCATCCACAACAGTCTCCACGGCCTCAGATGTCTCCCATGCCCCGTAGCATGTCTCCGCATCCTCGTCCAAACTCCAACTTGGGCATGACTACTCCTGTGTCATCGCCCGCCTCAATGCCTCCCACCTCGAGCGTGTCACCAGTCCCTACCCTAGGCAGCGGTGGGCCGGGGTCAAGCTTGCAGCAGTTGGAGAACATGGTAAAGCCTTCAGTGGTTGCCGGTCGAAACACACCCACCAACCAGCGGTGTACCACACCAACCCAGCCCATGCACTCACCAGGGCACTATGCCAGCTCCACCGGCGTGCCCAGTCCAATGGCAAGCAGAGCTCCCATGTCTCCGGGCATGGGAAGCAGACCATCAATGGGCACTCCGATGAGTCCAGGTCTAGGACCGGGGTCTACCAGACCCCCCATGTCTCCAGGACTTGGTCCTGGCACTATCAGACCTCCCATGTCGCCTGGCCTGGGTGCCTGCTCTGTACGACCTCCCATGTCTCCTGGCCTGGGTGTTGCCCGCCCTCCAATATCTCCACAACAGTGGTCGCAGGCACGACCCATCACTCAACAAAGCTACGGGCAACCAGGCAGCTATATGCAAGGCAATTTGGCAGGACAAAGACCATCTCAAGGCATAAATCAACAAGTGTCACCAGTGTCGTCACACGGACAAGAGTGTGTGTTGCCCGACAGTATTTGTAATGTTAGTGAAGGTAGTGTAATGCCTAGTACAAGTGTGTGTGTGTCCCAAAGTAATGGAGGACTGACGGCGACTCAAGGTGATGTAGTGAATAGTGTGGTGTCAATGAGTGGCGGCGGTGAGTCAGTGAGTGAGTGTGTTCAGGTACAGGCCTCCTCTGCCTCTTCCACCACAGTGACCACCTCCACGGCAAACGGGCCCATGCAGACAATTTTGGTAGCACATAAACAGCCGTCGGCGCCCACCAATGTGCCTACAACTTCCAGTGCCCCGGGAAGTGTGCCAACAAGTGCCGTGTCTCAGAATACCATGATGCCAAACACAGTGACGAGCAACGGCATCTCCACGAGGACGCCAAACAGTGTATCTAGTGTGAACGGGCCGGTGGGGGGCATGACGCCTCGTGGCACCCAGGTGTTGATGAGGTACTCTGGTCCACACGGACCTCGTGGTCCATACCTCCAGCAGGGCATGGGGCAGCCAGGGTATAGGATGATAGGATCAGGCACCTACACCCCTCAGGGACAGGTGGCACAGGGTCAGATGGTGCACGGATCTGGCCAGCTGACGCAGAGTGTGTCGGTCCAAGTGTCGTCTGGTCCAGGAGCACTGGGTCCTGGGCAAGTTGTGTCTGGTAGTCCTACTCAGATGCATACGGCCAGTCCTACCCACTTGCAGCAGGGCACCGTGCCTACGCCCATGCATACGGCAAGTCCCACTCAACTGCAGCTGGGCGGGCCCACTCAGCTACAGATGAGCGGCCCCCCTCAGATGCAGTCGAGTGGGGCCAGTCGCATGCAGATGGGTGCCCCCACTCAGATTCAGTCTGGTGTTACTGTTCAGATGCATTCTGGAAGTGCTGCTCAGATGCACTCTGGGAGTACCACTCAGATGCATTCAGGTGGTCCCACTCAGATGCAGCAGACTGGTTCCATTCAGATGCATTCGGGTAGTCCCATTCAGATGCAGCCTGGCGGTCCCACTCAGATGCAGCCTGGTGGTCCCACTCAGATGCAGCCTGGTGGTCCCACTCAGATGCAGCATGGTGGTCCCACTCAGATGCAGCCGGGTGGCCCCACTCAGATGCAGCCGGGTGGCCCCACTCAGATGCAGCCGGGTGGCCCCACTCAGATGCAGCCGGGTGGCCCCACTCAGATGCAGCCGGGTGGCCCCACTCAGATGCAGCCGGGTGGCCCCACTCAGATGCAGCCGGGTGGCCCCACTCAGATGCAGCCGGGTGGCCCCACTCAGATGCAGCCGGGTGGCCCCACTCAGATGCAGCCGGGTGGCCCCACTCAGATGCAGCCTGGCGGTCCCACACAGATGCAGCCTGGCGGTCCCAATCAGATGCGTACGACTGGTCCTGCTCAGATGCAGCAGAGTGGTCCCACTCAGATGCATACTACTGGTCCTGCTCAGATGCAGCAGAGTGGTCCCACTCAGATGCATACTGCTGGCCCCACTCAGATGCATACTGCTGGTCCCACTCAGATGCATACTGCTAGTCCCACTCAGATGCAGCAGAGTGGTCCAAACCAAATGCATTCGACTGGTCCTGTTCAGATGCAGCAGAGTGGTCCCACTCAGATGCAGTCTGGGGGTCCCACTCAGATGCATTCGGCTGGTCCTCAAATGCAACAGAGTTGTCCCACTCAAATGCATTCAGCTGGTTCTGCACAGCTGCAACAGAGTGGTCCGACTCAGATACAGTCTGGGGGTTCCACTCAGATGCAGTCTGGTGTTCCCAGCCAAATGTCGCACAGCGGACCTGTCCATATGTCACATGTTGGCTCTGTCCAACTGCCACTTGGTGGATCTGGCCAAATGTCTCACATCTCTGGTCAGATGCAACAGACTGGACAGTTGACACCACGAACACCTGGCCAGATAACTTCCAGACCATCTGGTCCCCCAGGACCTGGCCAGATAACTTCCAGACCAACTGGTCCCCCAGGACCTGGCAAACAGATGCCTATTGGTCCTGGAGGGCAGATACCCACCCGTGCCCTGGGTCCCAGACCGACAGGGGCACCTGGGCAAGCACCTGCCGTGCCACCCAGTCAGAGGGGTAGCACTGGTGGGCAGATGGGACCCAGGATGCAGACTCAAGCTGTCATGGGTTCTGGCATAACGACGAGCCCAATGGGTGCTGCCCCTGGCATGACCCCACAGACACCCCGCACTATGCAACCTCAGGTCAACCTTACCTACGAGATTCAGCAAAGTCAACAACAACTGCAACAACTCTACAAGATGTCACAGAACGTCCAAACACAACAGAAGGTAAGTCTCTAACCTGTTCTTATGTTGATGTTTGCAACAACTGGGTCTCTGTTGATGTATACCTCACTTGGGTCTCTGTTGATGTCTGCAACATCTGGATCTGTGTTGGTGTACGCATTTTACTGTAAACACACATCCGCATCCGAAATCCGCAGAACATTCGCACAATTTCTTACATCCACATCTGCAAAATAAGTAAGAAAGACATCCTCATACACATCCGCATCTGCGGATATCTAAATTTTCACATCCGATACATCTCGAGTGTATGCCTCACTTGGGTCTGTGTTGATGTATGCAACATCTGGGTCTGTGTTGGTGTATGCAACATCTGGGTCTGTGTTGATGTCTGCAACAACATCTGGGTCTGTGTTGGTGTATGCAACATCTGGATCTGTGTTGGTGTATGCAACATCTGGGTCTGTGTTGGTGTATGCAACATCTGGGTCTGTGTTGGTGTATGCCTCACTTGGGTATTTGAATTGTGTGCAGCACCTATCAGGACAACCTAAACACAGGCATTTACAACAGTTGCACTGCCCAGGGCAGCATGCACTACCCAGGGCAGCGTGCACTACCCAGGGCAGCGTGCACTACCCAGGGCAGCATGGGTTTCAAGCAGGTTGCTCCTCTCTTACATTTACTGGACCACTAGAAGATGGTCTTGGATGGTCACTCCTGCCTCTTGCATCTATTGTACCACTACAAGATGCTCTTGGATGGTCACTCCTGCTTCTTGCATCTATTGTACCACTACAAGATGGTCTTGGATGGTTGTTCCTGCCTCTTGCATCTACTGGAAACACTGGAAGACAAAATGCAGACTTTGTCTGTCTTCAATAGCTTTTAACTTACTCATAAATAGAACATGAACAGTAATAATAAACAGTTAAGTGAGATGCAGTCACAGTGAGAAGTTGTGCTCCCCCAGGCATGATATTCACTCTCCTCATCCTCACCTGAGACATGCAGTCACAGTGAGAAGCTGTGTTCCCCAAGGCACGATATTCACTCTCCTCATCCTCACCTGAGACATGCAGTCACAGTGAGAAGCTGTGTTCCCCCAGGCACAATATTCACTATCCTCACCTGAGACATGCAGTCACAGTGAGAAGTTGTGCTTCCCCAGGTAGACTGTAGGTAGGTCTTAAGGTACGAAGGATGGGTGTTGGAAAGTCTTTGTCCCTTTACACTTAATGAGCGTCTTTTTAGTGTACTCATTGTATACTTGCTGTTCATTGGGGCTATTTTATGGCATCTGTCAAGCCTTTTACTTTCATGGGGAATGATTTGTGTGTGCAGATTTTGGATCAGTCCTTATAAAAGTTTTCCAGGTGTATGTTATAATGTATCAGCTTAGAGGTTTGCTTAATTTTTTAAAGGGGTGGACTGATAACCCAGCGGAAGGCCTTGGTCAGATGACCCAAAACTCCAGTAGTGAGTCATATATGACTAAAATCCGCATCAGGAAATCCTTTCCTGGTTTCTTGACGAATCATACTCAACCTTGTGGAGGTTTGTTGTGTACTCAGTGTTGTCAGTGGTCCACTGAAAGACTGTTTATATCAGCTTGGAGGTTTACTGTGTCCTCAATGGGTGTCAAACATATAGATTCTAGTCTTGTTTGCAATGATGACAGTGCTGTGATTGAAGTCTCTGTGTTGGATATGAGAATGAGAAAGGAAAGTGGGGCTAGTACTGTGTCTTGGGGGATTG
This sequence comes from Cherax destructor, assembly GCA_009830355.1. NCBI lineage: Eukaryota > Metazoa > Arthropoda > Malacostraca > Decapoda > Parastacidae > Cherax > Cherax destructor. The sequence goes on from WNWK01010057.1 coordinate 31,239, forward strand.
GAGCTTTTCACAATGGCAGTCTCCAATTTCACTCTGTTCACTGTTTCACTTTGGGTTCTGTTCACTAGAAAATTAAATATCCATTTATCCACTTTTCAGTAATTCCCCTTTGCACACATTTTGTGCACTTTTACAACATAAATTCACTTGTTGAAGGCTTTTGCAGTGTATCCAAGACCATGTCATAGTTGGTCCAGTAGTTGTAAAGAGGCAGGAGTGACCATCCAAGACCATGTCATTGTGGTCCGGTAGTTGTAAGAGGCAGGAGTAACCTATTCTAAACTCTTGCTGCCCTGGGTTGTGTAATTGTTGGGAATCCATGTGGTTTGTGATCTTGTTACCTAAAATACTTAGTTTTGATAATGTGGGACATCAATGCTATTAGTCTATAGTTCTTTGCTTTTGTTTTAGTGGCACCTTTGTGGAGTGGGGCTATGCCAGGTTTTTTTGAATTAAGGAGAGCCTGTGTCCAGGCTGCTTGCTCCTCCTTCGAATATTCGACACATGATAGGCTTCATACAGTTCTTGAAGATGGGGTTCCAAGAGTCGAGGCCTCTGGCAGTGCATGAATATCTGAAGGATTCTTTCCAGGTTCAACATCTTTACAGCCTGATCATAGACCAGGCCTCTGGGTGGATCAGGGACTGATCAACTAGGCTATTTCTGCTGATTTCTTATGATTGAATGTACCAACCACAGTCTGGCTGTTCAGGAACTGATTTGAGGAAATTGTTAAGTTCCTCCTTGAATATAGCTGGAGGTTTGTTGTACCCGGATACCTGGAGGGGGTTTCAGGGGTCAATGCCCCCGTGGCCCAGTCCATGACCAGGCCTCACTGTGGATCAAGGCCTGATCCAACCAGGCTGTTATTGCTGGCCATATATTAACAAACGTACGAACCACAGCCTGGCTAGTCAGGTACTGACTTTAGGTGCCTGTCCAGTTCCTTCTTGAAGACAGCCAGGGGTAATTCCCTTTATGTATGCTGGGAGGCAGTTTTGGGCCCCTGACACTTAGTGGTACCTCGACTTACGATATTAATCCGTCAGAGAGGGCATATCTTAAGACGAAACAATCGTTAGACGAATCAATTTTCCCCATAAGAAATAATGGAAATAAATTTAATCCGTCCAAGACTTCCAAAAGTAGTTAAATAAAATATTTTTTAGAACTTTTGGACATTAAATAATAAATAATTTAATAAAGAATATCTAAATACACATGCAAATATTGAACAATAACATGTCACTTACATTTATTGAAGAGTTGTTGATGTGTGGAGGAGGGGAGAAGGTGGAGTAGTATGCTAGTGTTTGGAAGGGAAATCCCCTTCCATTAACACTGCAGGTGGTAAGTTCTTTTCTGGGGTTACTTCCCTTTTTCTTTGAATGCCACTAGGACCAGCTTGAGTGTCACTGGACCTCTTTCTAACAACAAATTTGTCCAGGGAGCTCTGTGTCTGGCGATTCTTTAACACATCCCTGAAATGACACACCACTGTGTCATTGTACAGGTTGCCAGCACGGCCTGCAACAGCATGGTTAGGGTGATATTCATCCATAAATGCTTGCACATCACTCCATTTGGCACAGATCTCCCTAATGCTTGAAGAAGGCACATTCTTCCATTTTTGTTCCACCTCCTCCTCCTCCTCTGAACCATTGTCCTGACCACTGGTCTCTTGTTCCAGTTGCTGTTGAAGCTCTTGCAGATCTTCAGTGGTTAGCTCTTCCTTGTGCTCCTCCACCAACTGTTCCACATCCTCACCACTCACCTCTAACCCCAAAGACTTGCCCAATTCCACAATTTCTTCCACAACAGGCTCAGGCTCAGGCTCATGCTCAGGGTTCTGAGGCTCAGCCCCAAAACCTTCAAAATCCCTCTCTAGGACACAGTCTGGCCACAATTTTCTCCAGGCAGAGTTCAAAGTCCTGGTAGTCACTCCCCCCCAAGCCTTACCTATAAGGTGTACACAATGCAGCATATGGAAATGTTTTTCCAAAATTCTCTTAGGGTTATGCTCATGTCTGTGGTCACATCAAAGCACTTTTGAAACATTGCTTTGGTATAGAGTTTTTAAAGTTGGAAATGACCTGCTGGTCCATGGGCTGGAGGAGAGGAGTGGTATTAGGGGCAAGAACTTCACTTTGATGAATTTAAACTCCTCCACAATTTTCTCTACCAAGTTTGGAGGATGACAAGGAGCATTGTCCATTATCAGGAGGCACTTAAGTGGCAAATTATTGTCCAATAGATATTTCTTCACACTGGGGCCAAACACGCCATTGAACCAATCTAAGAAAATGTCCTTTGTGACCCATGCCTTTTGTTAGACCTCCACATCACACACAAGTTAGACTTGCTGACACCGCATCTGCCAAACACTCGGGATTTTCAAAAGATACACTAGTAAAGGCTTCACTTTGCAATCACCACTGGCATTGGCACAAAGCATCAAAGTTAGCCTGTCTTTCATAGGCTTATGTCCTGGCTGTGCCTTTTCCTCCTGAGTAATGTAGGTCCTGTTGGGCATTTTCTTCCAAAACAGGCCTGTTTCATCACAATTAAACACTTGTTGGGGGAGGAATTGTTCAGCCTCTAGGTACTCCTGGAATTCAGGCACATATTTTTCAGCCGCACTTTTGTCACAACTGGATGCCTCACCATGCCTCGCAACACTATGTATGCCAGTACGCTTCTTAAATTTTGAAACCAGCCTCTGCTGGCTTTAAATTCGCTCACTTCATCACTCGTTGCAGGCATTTTCTTAACGAGATCATCATGCAACTGCCTTGCTTTTTCACATATTATTGCCTCCGAAACAGTATCTCCTGCTAACTGTTTTCGTTGATCCACACCAACAACAACCTTTCCACATTTTCCAGCACTTGTGGTCTGTGTTTTGTGATCACACATGAACCTTTTGCAACAACAGCTTCCTTGATTTTACTTGAATTTTTCTTATCCACAATGGTAGCGATGGTAGAAAAGGGTTTACCATACAGCCTGGCCAGCTCACTGATACGCACTCCACTTTCATATTTTTCTATTATCTCCTTCTTCAGTTCTATCGTACATATATTTCTGTTCCTCTTTGCCACAGGCTTAGCACTAGGATCTTTCCTTGGACCCATGGTAGCTTATTTAGCAGTTGCAAGCACTAAAAACAGTGGAATAATGACAATATACTGGTATGAATGCGTGGGTGTGGGTGGGTGGTCGCTCTCGCTTGTAAACAATAGCACTGACGCTCCCTGGAGTGCGCGCTCAGCTGGGCGCCAAGCGGACACGTCCGGTACGAATGTCGTTAGACGAATCAAACAACGTAAGTCGCATTCAGATTTCTTACGTTATGAATATCGGTTATCGAATATAACGTAAGATGATAGCATCGTAAGTCGAGGTACCACTGTATTATGTTATCTCTTAGTGTACTCGTTGCACCACTGCTTTTCATTGGGGGAAAGTTGCATCGCCTGCTGTGTCTTTTGCTTTCATAGGAAGTGATTTCCATGTGCAGATTTGGGACTAGTCTCTCAAAGACTAGTTGGTAGAATAGTTGGTAGACAGCAACCACCCAGGGAGGTACTACCGTCCTGCCAGGTGACTGTGAAACAGAAACCTGAAACTGTTTTACATGATGGTAGGATTGCTGGTGTCTTTTTTCTGTCTCATAAACACGTTGGATAACAGGTATATCTAGCTACTTACACTTTAGGTCACACTACACTGGCATGCACATGCATATATATACATACACACATCTAGGTTTTTCTTCTGTTTATTAATAGCTCTTGTTCTTTTTATTTTCTCTATTGTCCATGGGGAAGTGGAAAAGAAGCTTTCCTCCGTAAGCCATGCGTGTCGTATGAGGCGACTAAAATGCCGGGAGCAATGGGCTAGTAACCCCTTCTCCTGTACACTTTTACTAAAAAAGAGAAGAAAAACTTTATAAAACTGGGTTGTTTGAATGTGCGTGGATGTAGTGCGGATGATAAGAAAGAGATGATTGCTGATGTTATGAATGAAAAGAAGTTGGGTGTCCTGGCCCTAAGCGAAACAAAGCTGAAGGGGGTAAGCGAGTTTCAGTGGGGAGAAATAAATGGGATTAAGTCAGGAGTATCTGAGAGAGTTAGAGCTAAGGAATTTGTAGCAATAATGTTGAAGGATCAGTTATGGAAGAGGAAGAGGGAATATAAATGTGTAAATTCAAGGATTATGTGGATTAAAATAAGGGTCGGATGCGAAAAGTGGGTCATAATAAGCGTGTATGCACCTGGAGAAGAGAGGAGTGTAGAGGAGAGAGAGAGATTTTGGGAGATGTTAAGCGAATGTATAGGAACTTTTGAACCAAGTGAGAGAGTAATTGTGGTAGGGGACCTAAATGCTAAAGTAGGAGAAACATGTAGAGAGGGTGTGGTAGGTAAGTTTGGAGTGCCATGTGTAAATGATAATGGGAGCCCTTTGATTGAACTTTGTATAGAAATGGGTTTAGTTATAGGTAATACATATTTTAAGAAAGAGGATAAATAAGTATACAAGATATGATGTAGGGCGTAATGACAGTAGTTTGTTGGACTATGTATTGGTAGATAAAAGACTATTGAGTAGACTTCAGGATGTACATGTTTATAGAGGGGCCACAGATATATCAGATCACTTTTTAGTTATAGCTACATTGGGAGTAAAAGGTAGATGGGATACAAAGAAAATAGAAGCAGTAAGTAAGAGAGAGGTGAAGGTTTATAAACTAAAAGAGGAGGCAGTTAGGGTAAGATTTAAACAACTATTGGAGGATAGATGGGCTAGTGAGAGTGTAGGCAATGGTGTCAAAGATGTATGGGGTAGATTTAAAAATGTAGTGTTAGTGTTCAGCAGAAGTTTGTGGTTACAGGCGAGTGGGTGCGGGAGGGAAGAAGAGCGATTGGTGGAATGATGATGTAAAGAGTAGTAAGGGAGAAAAAGTTAGCATATGAGAGGTTTTTACAAAGTAGAAGTGATGCAAGGAGGGAAGAGTATATGGAGAGAAAAAGAGAGGTTAAGAGAGTGGTGAAGCAGTGTAAAAAGAGAGCAAATAAGAGAGTGGGTGAGATGTTATCAACAAATTTTGTTGAAAATAAGAAAGTTTTGGAGTGAGATTAATAAGTTGAGGAAGCCTAGGGAACAAATGGATTTGACAGTTAAAAATAGGAGAGGAGAGTTATTAAATGGAGAGTTAGAGGTATCGGGAAGATGGAGGGAATATTTTGAGGAGTTGTTAAATGTTGATGAAGATAGGGAAGCTGTGATTTCGTGTATAGGGCAAGGAGGAATAACATCTTGTAGGAGTGTGGAAGAGCCAGTTGCGAGTGTGGGGGAAGTTCGTGAGGCAGTGGGTAGAATGAAAGGGGGTAAGGCAGCTGGGATTGATGGGATAAAGATAGAAATGTTAAAAGCAGGTGGGGATATAATTTTGGAGTGGTTAGTGCTATTATTTAATAAATATATGGAAGAGGGTAAGGTACCTAGGGATTGGCAGAGAGCGTGTATTGTTCCTTTGTATAAAGGCAAAGGGGACAAAAGAGAGTGCAAAAATTATAGGGGAATAAGTCTGTTGAGTGTACCTGGTAAAGTGTGTGGTACAGTTATTATTGAAATAATTAAGAGTAAGACAGAAAGCAGGATAGCAGATGAACAAGGGGCCTTTAGGAAAGGTAGGGGGTGTGTAGACCAAGTGTTTACAGTGAAACATATAGGTGAACAGTATTTGGATAAGGGTAAAGAGGTTTTTGTGGCATTTATGGATTTGGAAAAGGCGTATGATAGGGTGGTTAGGGGGGCAATGTGGCAGATGTTGCAGGTGTATGGAATAGGAGGTAGGTTACTGAAAGCAGTGAAGAGTTTTTATGAGGATAGTGAGGCTCAAGTTAGTGTGTAGGAGGGAAGGGGACTATTTCCCAGTAAAAGTGAGCCTTAGACAAGGATGTGTGATGTCACCGTGGTTGTTCAATATATTTATAGATGGGGTTGTAAGAGAAATGAATGCGAGGGTCTTGGCAAGAGGTGTGGGGTTAAAAGATAAAGAATCAAATACAAAGTGGGAGTTGTCACAGTTGCTTTTTGCTGATGACACTGTGCTTTTGGGAGATTCTGAAGAGAAGTTGCAAAGGTTGGTGGATGAATTTGGTAGGGTGTGTAAAAGAAGAAAATTGAAAGTGAATATAGGAAAGAGTAAGGTGATGAGGATAACAAAAAGATTAGGTGATGAAAGATTGGATATCAGATTGGAGGGAGAGAGTATGGAGGAGGTGAATGTATTCAGATATTTGGGAGTGGACATGTCAGCAGATGGGTCTATGAAGGATGTGGGAAAAAGGATGAGTGGAGCACTTCGGAGTCTGTGGAGACAAAGAACTTTGTCCATGGAAGTAAAGAAGGGAATGTATGAGAGTATAGTTATACCAACACTCTTATATGGGTGTGAAGCATGGGTGATGAATGTTGCAACGAGGAGAAGGCTGGAGGCAGTGGAGATGTCATGTCTGAGGTCAATGTGTGGTGTGAATATAATGCAGAAAATTCGGAGTTTGGAAATTAGGAGGAGGTGCGGGATTACCAAAACTATTATCCAGAGAGCTGAGGAGGGGTTGTTGAGGTGGTTCGGACATGTAGAGAGAATGGAACAAGACAGAATAACTTCGAGAATGTATAAATCTGTAGTGGAGGGAAGGCGGGGTAGGGGTCGGCCTAGGAAAGGTTGGAAAGAGGGGGTAAAGGAAGTTTTGAGTGCGAGGGGCTTGGACTTCCAGCAAGCACGTGTGAGCGTATTTGATAGGAGTGAATGGAGACAAATGGTTTTTAATACTTGACGTGCTGTTGGAGTGTGAGCAAAGTAACATTTATGAAGGGATTCAGGGAAACCGGCAGGCTGGACTTGAGTTCTGGAGATGGGAAGTACAGTGCCGGCACTCTGAAGGAGGGGTGTAAATGTTGCAGTTTTATAACTGTAGTGTAAAGCACCCCTCTGGCAAGACAGTGATGGTGTGAATGATGATGAAAGTTTTTCTTTTTTGGGCCACCCTGCCTTGGTGGGAATCGGCCGATGTGTTAATAAAATAATAATATTATCATGTATCTTTCTTGCCCGTATTCCAGGGAATACAAATCGAGGGACTTCAGCTGTTCCCAGTAATTTAGGTGCTTTATTGTGCTTATGCATGCTGTGAAAGATCCCTGTATATTCTCCAGGTGTGCAATTTCGCCTGCCTTGAAAGGGGCCGTTATTGTACAGCAATATTCTTGTCTAGAGAGAACAAGCTATTTGAAAAGAATCATCATGGGCTTGGCATCCCTAGTTGTGAAGTTTCTCATTATCCATACTATCATTTTCTTAGCAGTTGTGGTAGAGACCTTGTGATCTTTGCAAGTGAGAATCTCTGACATTATCCTTTACATTAGCTTTTTGCTCTGTTGTGTGGTTGGAATTTTCTAGTTCCATTGCGGAGGGATTGAAATTTGTCTCTGTTGAACTTCGTATTGTTTTCAGAGGACAGGGCACCGGAGAATCTGGGACTTGTGACACTTGTAGTTCTCTCTTAGTGTACTCATAACACTGCTACTTTTTATTGGAGGCATTTGGCAATGTCTGCCAGATATTGCAGGAGTTTCCAGGTTTAAATTATAATGACGTATCTTTCTCACTTACATCCAAAGGATGTAGTTGAAGAGACTTCAATTGTATCCAAGAATTCAGATGTTGTAATTGTATATACTACATGTATATACTGGCAGTGAAAGGTCTCTGTATATGTTCTAGGTGATCAGTCTCTCCTTCCTTGAAGGTGACCATGTTCTAGGTGATCAGTCTCTCCTGCCTTGAAGGTGACCATCAGTAGTCCAGCCCACCAATCAGTCACTAGAGTATCATCATTGGCTTAACATGCCTTGTGTTGAAAGTTATGGGGAAATTTACCAGCCAAGTCGACTTCTTGACATAAAATGAAATATACGTACAGTGGACCCCCGGAAATCGGCCATAATTCGTTCCAGAATGTTGTTTGAGTGGCATTACCAAACGAATTTATTCCCATAAGGACAATTGTAAATTAGATTAGTTGTTTCAGACCCCCAAAACACACTTACAAAAGCACTTACAAAAATACACTTAAATAATTGTTCGAGTTGGGAGGTGCTTGTGGAAAAGTATTTTTGGGGGTCTGAAATAGACTAACCTATGTGACATTTTTCCTTAAGGGAGTAAATTCGTTCGGTAATGGCACTTGAGCAGACTTCAGGAGTGAAGTTTTTACGAAACTCGGGGGTCCACTGTACTTAGCTTCAATGATGATTCAGACTTCTTGCAGCCACATTCAAGAAGTCTCCTTTGCGTGAATCATGGTATCCCCACAACTGAGCTGTAGAATAATGAGTGTTAATTATATATTTGCCCCAAAGGACCATATATTTCAGCATTTCACATCTGAAATGCTTAGAAGTTGTACTCACTTGGTTTGGGCTTAAAAGCCTGCCAATCACAAGGTCTATTGGTAAATCCAGTCAAAGCTCACCCTTATTTATCAGCTGCAGCTAAAATGATTAGGTGTGGGTAGGGCTGGACTTGCTTTGGTATTGTAACTGACCCAATTTTCCCTAGTTTGTGTTAGGAAAAGTAGGACCCCGATATCAGTGTGTTGATTGGACTGAAGGCTTCAGTGTCTCTGAGAATGTTGCACTAATGTTCACCACTACATCGGGAATTGCAATCACTCGCTACCGGTTGCACTTCACTATTCAGTTCCATAATTTGTTCATAGCTTTGTGGTATTATCCACAACAGGAAGAACATGGATACACAATAACACTGTGTAATTAGTTCTACCGCAAATTTCCTGGCTTATATAAGAGAACTAATCTAACTTTTCTAGTTTCATGAGATTGTCAGAATGAACAAGAGTCAAAAATGCACTGGTCACTACTGTCCCTTTGTCTTTTGTTTGATAAGGAGGCAATGCCCTCGTGACACACACGTCTTGTTCGTTTCTTGAAGCAATCTGAGCCCGCAGCCCTCCGCTCCTCTTGCTCCCACAAAGGGTATGTTGAACTCAGTGTTATTTCTCCTCCTTCCTAAACATTGCAACGGTATTCAATACAAGATGGTATATTTCTTGTTATCTAGTTATAGACTACAATTCATAATAGTCGCAAATTGTAGATAAAGTGGTTGCAGGGTTAATTTTGCTGCTAAGGGGAAGGGAATAATTACTCTAGTTTAACTGTCACTGGTAGTTGCAACAAAAACTGAACTCTGGCAATAAGAAGATGGCGTGACTTACGACGCTGGTACAAACACATGCTTTCAATTAATATGTTTATGAGGAAATAAGAGTTCATTAGCCCCTCTTCCGAGAGGGCTGAGTCCCTCAGGGGCTGAAGGGGGCTGATACCCCCTTACTAGAGTTTTCTCCACACTGGGGGGGGGGCGAAAGTTCGCCATAGGTGAACTATTCATCTCTTAACCCTTTCATTGTCGGTCCCGTAATATTATGGCTTGCAAGCCAGTGTCGGTCCCGTAATATTACGCCAAAATTCTAGTGGCTTCAAATCTTGCGGGAGAAAGCTGGTAGGCCTACATATGAGAGAATGGGTCTGAGTGGTCAGTGTGTGCAGTATAAAAAAAATCCTGCAGCATGCAGTGCATAATGAGAAAAAAAAACTTTTTTTGGTTTAAAACTCCAACTTTGCAGTGTATTTTCGTATGGTATTTATGGTTGTATTCTTGGTCTCATTTGATAGAATGGAAGATATATTACAGAAATAGAGATGATTTTGAATGATTTACTGACTAAAAGTACCTTGAAATTGAGATCAAATTACAGTGGACCCTCGGCTAACGTTCTTAATCCGTTCCAGGAGCTAGAGCTTTAGCCGAAAAAAACGTTATCCGAAGCCTTATTTCCCATAAGAAATAATGCAAATACAATTAATCCGTTCCAGACATCCAAAAATATTCACAAAAAAAAAATTTTTAAAGAATAACTATAGTTTTACATACAGAAAACACATAAATACTACATACAATTTAAAATTTATAAATAAATAATGAAATAAACATTTAAAATAACATTTACTTACCTTTATTGAAGAGACTTGCTGGCATCTGGAAGATAGGGAGGACAGGGGCAGGGCTTAGTGTTTGGAAGGGGAATCCTCACTCCCTGTATGCCTGCTACACTCCCTGCATGCCTGCTACACTCCCTGCATGCCTGCTACACTCCCTGCATGCCTGCTACACTCCTTGCATGCCTGCTACACTCCTTGCATGCCTGCTACACTCCCTGTATGCCTGCTACATTCCCTGCATGCCTGCAACACTCCCTGCATGCCTGCAACACTCCCTGCATGCCTGCTACACTCCCTGCATGCCTGCTACACTCCCTGCATGCCTGCTACACTCCTTGCATGCCTGTTACACTCCTTGCTTGCCTTTACACTCCCTGCATGCCTGCTACACTCCTTGCATGCCTGCTACACTCCTTGCATGCCTGCTACACTCCTTGCATGCCTGCTGCACTCCCTGCATGCCTGCTGCACTCCCTGCATGCCTGCTACACTCCTTGCATGCCTGCTACACTCCCTGCATGCCTGCTACACTCCTTGCATGCCTGCTACACTCCTTGCATGCCTGCTACACTCCTTGCATGCCTGCTACACTCCTTGCATGCCTGCTACACTCCTTGCATGCCTGCTAAACTCCCTGCTTGCCTGCTACACCCCTTGCATGCCTGCTACATTCCCTGCATGCCTGCTACACTCCTTGCATGCCTGCTACACTCCCTGCATGCCTCTTACACTCCCTGCATGCCTGCTAAACTGTGTTTTTGTTGTACATCCTGACAAGGTCACCCACACGTACGCCACTCATATTTTTCAACAATCTCCTTCTTCAGTTCGATGGTGTTCCTCACGTTCTTTACCACAGGGGTGCCACTAGGAAGCTTCTTTGGACCCATGGTGACTTATTTCACAGTGACAGTCACTAAATCACCAAAAAAAGACACCAAATGTATTGTGAATGCTTGAATGAGCACGCTGGGTATTGTTCACTCGAGTGTAAACAATGCTGGACTGGCGTCCTAAGAGGAGGTGCGCAAGCGCAGAGCGGGCAGACAGGTCTGGTACGTAACGCTAACTGAGTAAATAACGCTAGCCGAAAAAAATATTGAACGTAAAAAGCAACCTTTAACCGAAAATAACGTTATCTGGAATGAACGTTAGCCGGGGGTCCACTGTAGTGAAAATGTTCGATTTTTGCCGAGGTTCAAGAGTAAACAAATCACATCACACGTCCAATACACGTCAACTGGTGGGTCTAATATGCTTTCACAAATGCACTGATATTATTTATACCATTTTTACATAATGCAGTAGTCTGCATAACAGTAAATCTTCTATTTTTTGTGTGAGTAAAAATTCAAAATGGAAAGCAAGCGTAATATAAGAGGGGCCTAAAGACATGACTAATAAACAGAGAAAATATTATTTTAGTGCCAGGAATGTTTGTATTATTAATTCTGGACCCTATTTTGAAATTGTTCTTGCTTGAATTGTGTATGATATTGGCCAAATTACCAATTTCTGATCACTTTGTTAGATAGTTGAAATCGGTAAATGGGCGGTTTCTTGTACTTAATTGATAGAACAAATGGAGTTCTAGCAAAATAGCTGAGAGTTTGGTCGACTGGAACAATGGAATTAGCCGAAAATAGGCCTCAAAGTGGGCAAAATCGCTGATGCGCAAACCAATGAGACCACTAACTTTGAGAGTGCGTAATTTCGTAAGTTTTCCATCAAATTTCATACTTTAGGTGTCTTTACCATCGGGAAGTATAGCATCAACATATTGTAATTTGAAATAAAGTATACAACTAGAATAAACTCAACCAATTTCTCTAGTATTGTCTTTTTAATAGTATAGTATCATATTGTAATTTGAAATAAAATATATCATTTCATAAGAATTTTTTTTTTTTTAAATTCTTCGACAGAGAGCAAGTTTCTTGACAGTGAAAGGGTTAACATTGTGTTAATTTTCTCAGTCGCCACCACTGCTGATTGTCTTTTCCTAACAACTTTAGTCTGTGGGGATTCTGGAGAATCACTAAGTTTGTTTTCATCACTGTGTAATTCTAACGGCACTAGTGTATCTATTGTCCGCTTATTCACTACACCTTTGCTCAAAACTTCAACTGTCCTGAGAGGCCATTGAGACCTTGGACCATCATTGTCAATAATCACTGTCACCAGGTCTTAAGGACGTTTGATTTTCAGGAACACCAGCTCCATAGATGTGTTCTCTCAGTGAGGTGAGATAGTCTTACGCCAAATTTTCTCCCAATGTTCAGTCACTTTATTAAGGTGTTTGAATTTACTTCTGAGTTGCTCAGGTTTGAGATAAGTAGGATCCTCCATGATTTCTTTACCATTCATGGGAGGAACTGGTTCGAGGCTTCTGCCATGCAGTAAATGAGATGGACTGAACACTTCCAAATTGTCCAGCTCATCGGTAACATAAGCTAGAGGTCTGTTGTTGACTCTTTTCTACTTCAGTTACGATTTTGAAATTCTTCTGAGTCAATTTGCTGACGATGAAGTCTCTCTCTTTAACAGCGTTTTATGATGCCTATCATTCTTTCATAAAATCTGCTTTGCTATGGAGCCTTAGGAGGAATGTGTCTCCAACAACAACAACTGCGTTGATTCAGCATCTGTTGTACCTCTGGTTGATCAAAGATCTTGCTTATATAAGCAGCACCAGCAACAAAGTTCATTGTATTGTCTGAAATTATCAGTCTGGGACATGCCCTTCTGGCTGCAAACCTTCTGAATAATTTGATAAAGGTTTCAGCAGACATGTCAGTGGCTACTTCTAGGTGTACTGCTCTAGTTGTAGTACAAGTGAACAAACAGATGTACACCTTGATGGGAACTTTGTCAACTGTTTTAGGTAAAATTATTGGTCCAGTGTAATCTACACCTGTTACTTTAAATGGATCGACATGACATACTCAGTGGGATATAGAGGTGGACCTGGATACTGACTTACTCTCATATCGAAGTGACGACAAGTAATGCAGTCTTTTATTTGTTTTTTCACACTGTCTACCTTGAGATACAGTAGGGGCTCACTTATATGGCAGGTTAGGTTCCAGACTACCGCCATAAAGTGGAACGCCCTTCCCCCCCCCCCCACCTATAAATGCTAGATAACAGGTTTACACTAACTTATATTAAGTTAGCAATAGAACTAGGCATTAAAAAACACAATAAAAAGTCAAATACAGTCTCTCCTCACTTAGCGACGTACTCCTTTACCGACGCCTTGGACTTAAGACGGGCTCTCTGACCAGTATTCATACCTAAATAATGTATATTAGAGCTGATTTCTTCTATTCTGTTTATTTCAATATACAGTACACTACTGTATAAACATTTAAAAATATGCCAGAAATGTTATAAATGGTACAAAGGTGACATTAAAACAGTATCAAAGATGGGCGACACAAACTCACTACCATTATAGTATGCTCCTCACTTAGTGACGAATTCGCTTAACGACGTGGACTCAGGAACAGAACTCCGTCGTTAAGCGAGGAGAGGTACACAGTACACTTGTTACTTACCTTAAATTATTAATATGAATGTGTGAAAGGTGAATGGCAGTGTAAAAGTTTTTAGATGTCAGCAATAAGTCACTTTGTCTGACTGGGTTATCCCAGGTTCTCTACACATATGCTGCTATATGTAACTGTATTTGATGGCTATCTCAGCCATCGACATACCTTGTTAGTAAGTTTATTCAGGTATACACAAATACAGTTACATAGATTATCATACATAGCAGCATATGTGTAGAGAACCTACAATAACCCAAAAAAGTGAGTTCACTAGGTTTAATCATTTCTAACTTGGGACTTTAAGAGGCTCTTCTTTTTATGACAACTAAGCTTAGACACCATCGTCAATGAGAGAAAACTAGTTAATGAAATAGTAAAGCAGAGAGAACGAGATACACTGAGTTCAGACAATGTAAAAACACTAAACGGGTGGCTGGCGATCACTCGCCCGCCACCCGTTCGCTCTAGGGCGCGGGCAATCACTCGCCCGCACCCTAGAGCGATAAAATGCATATAGTACAGTACACTCATTACTTACCTTAAAATATTTGTAGTCTTAAGTCCTTTCGTTCCAAAGCTTTGTATAATTCTTATGCTCAAAGTACGATTAACTAAGAAAAAAAATAAATTAGAAAGGGAAAGTGACATGTGGATATAGAATAGTGAACCATGAGCGCTCCAATAATAACTGAACTGCTCCCACCACTGTTATCACTTATCTTGACTATACTCGTCAGAATACTGGTAGTAGAATGGTAGCGTAGGTGAAGTGATACGGCTGTAGACTAGGCTTGGGTTTATTGTCGAATAGGGCAAGTGTACACGAGGGTACAGAGGGTATGTGAGGAGACCAGAAGCCAGCTGGGTAGGACCTGTTTCAGTGAAGTAGGCCGCAAGAGTGAGGAAGAAACATGGCTGGCCAGCCCGACCATGATAGGCCTATAGATGGCAGCACCGTAGTGCGGTGCAGTTTGAAAGAGCCTACGAATAGGCTGTTTACATCCAAACATAGATCTACGTACATGGGCGTAGCGCTCTGAACGTAGATCTACGTTCGATTTTACATTATGTAAAAAAAACGTAGATGTACATTTGGAGTACTACGTGCATGAACGTAGATCTACGTTTGGACAGTTTAAGGATTAATGTAGGGTGAGAGGTGAGTAAACGATATAAAGATGAATGAACAAAAAGAGAGAGAGAACAAATGAGAGTCGAGTTGTGGAGGATGTAAACAAACAGACGGCGTCTGGTTTTGGTTGATACACGTTCATCTACACCTAACATCTCATATTTATGTTAATTTATTCTACTGTGGGGTATAATTATCAGAGTACAGTGAACCCCCTAAAATCGAACTGGTCGATTTCTGAATCCTTATTTCCCATAAGAAATAGTGTAATGTAAATACAGTGGACCCCCGAGTAACGTAAAAACTTCATTCCAAAAACCTGCTCAAGTGCCATTACCGAACGAATTTACTCCCTTAAGAAAAAATGTCAAGTAGGTTAGTCCATTTCAGACCCCCAAATATACACTTGCAAAAGCACTTAAAATATTATACTTACATAATTGTACGATTTCCGGGGTGTATGTAACTCAGGGGGTCCACTGTACAATTAATCCGTTCCACCAAAAAATATTCACCAAAAATTCATTTTTTTTAAGAATAAATACTATAGTTTTACATACAGAAAACAATGAGAAATAAATATAAAGCACTAATTTTAATGGATAAATGAACAGTTAAATCAGTTTTACCTTTATTGAAGAGACTTGTTGGCGTATGAGAGAGGCAGGAGAGTTTGTTTGGAGGCAGGACAAGATAGACCTGACATCTTTCTGTATTTGTTTTACCCAGTATTTAATGGGTTCAAGAAATTCATAATTAGGCTTTGTCCCTTTAACCCTTTGACTGTCACGACCTCAAATACTAAAGTGTCTCTCTGAGTTGCAAAATATTAAAAAGAAATGAAATTATTTTTTCTTATGAAATGATAGAGAATCTTTTCCCGATGGTAATGACACCAAAAGAACGAAATTTGATGGAAAACTTGTGGAATTACGCTATCGTGAAGTTAGCGATCTCAGTGATATTTATGTATCGGTGATTTCGCGTACTTTGAGCCCTATTTTTGGCCAAATCCATTGTTCCAGTCGACCAAACTCATAGCTATTTCTTTTAAACTCCATTTGTTTTATCGATTAACCCTTTGACTGTCACAACCCCCAATCCTGAATTGTCTCCTGTTCTCGCAAAATTTTTGGAAAAAAAAATAATTTCTTATGAAATAGAGAATCTTTTCCCAATGGTAATGACACCAAAAGTATGAAAGTTGATGGAAAACTTACGGAATTACGCTCTCGCGAAGTTAGTGATCTCGGAGATGTATACGCATCGGCAATTTCGCCGACTTTGAGCCCTATTTTCAGCCAATTCCTTTATTCCAGTCGACCAAACTCATAGCTATTTCTTTAGAGCTCTATATGTTCTATCGATTGAGCACAAGAAACCACCAATTTACCGATTTCAACTACCCAATAAAGTGGTCAGAAATTGGCAATTTGGCCAATTTCATGCAAAATAAAAAAGATGTCAATTTCAAAATAGGGTCCAGAATAAACAATGCAGACATTCCTGGCACTAAAATGAGATGCTATCTGTTCATTAGTCATGTCTTTAGGCCCCTCTTATATTACTCTTGCTTTCTATTTTTATTTTTTATTCACACAAAAATAGAAGATTTGCCGTTATGCAGACTATTGCATTATTGTAAAAATGGTATAAATATCAGTGCACTTGTGAAAGAATATTAGACTCTCCAGTTGATGTGTATTGGACACGTGGCGTGATTTGTTTACTCTTGAACATTGGCAAAAATCAAACATTTCCGCTACTTTGAGCTCAATTTCAAGGTCGTTTTCATTATGAAACTAATCGAAATCAACTCTATTTCTGTAGTATGTTTTCCATTCTATCAAATGAGACCACGAAAAACAGAATACAACCATAAATACTACAGTGGACCCTCGGTTTTTGTTCATCTCCAAACTCGAACAATTATGTAAGTGTATTTTCGTAATTGCTTCTGTAAGTGTAGTTTTGGGGGTCTGAAATGACTAATCCAATTTACATTTATCCTTATGGGAACAAATTCGTTCGGTAACGGCACTCAAACAGCATTCTGGAAAGAATTTTGAACGAAAACTGAGGGTCAACTGTATATACGAAAATACACCTCAAAGTCAGCATTTTAATCCAAAAACACGATCAGAGTTTTTTTTTCTCATTATGCACTGCGTGCTGCAGGATTTTTTTTATGCTGTGCACACTGACCATACAGACCCATTCTCTCACATACGCGTCTACCAGCTTTCTCCCGCTTGATTTGAAGCCGCTAGAATTTTGGCTTATTAATACGTCAAAAACACTGGCTCGTAAGATGTATATATGCGACAGAAACAGTCAAAGGGTTAAGTGAATTTGAAGACAAGAGCTGTAACTCTTAAGAGTTTACCCAAAGATGAGTACAGCCTCTCCTCACTTAGTGACGTACTCGTTTACCGACGCCTCGGACTTACGACGGGCTCTGACCAGTATTTGTACCTAAATAATATATATTAGACCTGATTTCATCAATTTTATTTATTGCAATATACAGTACACTGCTGTATAAACATTTAAGAACATATGAACATAAGAAAGGAGGAACACTGCAGCAGGCCTGTTGGCCCATACTAGGCAGGTCCTTCACAAATCCAGCCCACTAACAGAATAAACGCTTCCAAGCAATAAGCTTTGATAATTCTATTTACTACTCACATACAAGTCCCACTCAAATCCAACCCCTCTCACTCATGTATTTATCCAACGCAAATTTTAAACTACTGCGTAATCTAGGTGAGGCATTACTAATGATGTATAAAGCTGTAATATAGCCGCTGGACTTCTGTTGCTTACACTTCTTGATATAAATCCCAGTACAGTGGACCCCTGCCTAACGAACACCCCGGAAATCATACAATTATGTAAGTATAATATTGTAAGTGCTTGTGGAAGTGTATTTTTGGGGGGTCTGAAATAGACTAACCTATTTTTATTTATTTTATTAACACATCGGCCGATTCACACCAAGGCAGGGTGGCCCAACAAAGAAAAACTTTCATCATCATTCACTTCATCACTGTCTTGCCAGAGGGGTGCTTTACACTACAGTTATAAAACTGCAACATTAACACCCCTCCTTCAGAGTGCAGACACCGTACTTCCCTTCTCCAGGACTCAAGTCCGGCCTGCCGGTTTCCCTGAATCCCTTCATAAATGTTACTTTGCTCACACTCCAACAGCACGTCAAGTATTAAAAACCATTTGTCTCCATTCACTCCTATCAAATACGCTCACACATGCTTGCTGGAAGTCCAAGCCACTCACACACAAAACTTCCTTTACCTCCTCCCTCCAACCTTTCCTAGGCCGACCCCTACCCCGCCTTCCCTCCACTACAGATTTATACACTTGAAGTCATTCTGTCTCATTCCATTCTCTCTACATGTCCGAACCACCTCAACAACCTCCCCTCAGCTCTCTGGATAATAGTTTTGGTAATCCCGCACCTCCTCCTAATTTCCAAACTTCGAATTCTCTGCATTATATTCACACCACACATTGACCTCAGACATGACATCTCCACTGCCTCCAGCTTTCTCCTCATTGCAACAGTTATCACCCATGCTTCACACCCATATAAGAGTGTTGGTATAACTATACTCTCATACATTCCCCTCTTTACTTCCATGGACAAAGTTTTTTGTCTCCACAGACTCAAGTGCTCCACTCACCCTTTTCCCCTCATCAATTCTATGATTCACCTCATCCTTCATAGACCCATCTGCTGACATGTCCACTCCCAAATATCTGAATACATTCACCTCCTCCATACTCTCTCCCTCCAATCTGATATCCAATCTTTCGTCACCTAAAATTTTTGTTATCCTCATCACCTTACTCTTTCCTATATTCACTTTCAATTTTCTTCTTTTACACACCCTACCAAATTCATCCAACAACCTCTGCAACTTCTCTTCAGAATCTCCCAAAAGCACAGTGTCATCAGCAAAAAGCAACTGTGACAACTCCCACTTTGTATTTGATTCTTTATCTTTTAACCCCACACCTCTTGCCAAGACCCTCGCATTCATTTCTCTTACAACCCCCATCTATAAATATATTGAACAACCACGGTGACATTACACATCCTTGTCTAAGGCCCACTTTTACTGGGAAATAGTCCCCCTCCCTCCTACACACACTAACCTGAGCCTCACTATCCTCATAAAAACTTTTCACTGCTTTCAGTAACCTACCTCCTATTCCATACACCTGCAACATCTGCCACATTGCCCCCCCTATCCACCCTATCATACGGCTTTTCCAAATCCATAAATGCCACAAAAACCTCTTTACCCTTATCCAAATACTGTTCACCTATGTTTCACTGTAAATACTTGGTCTACACATCCCCTACCTTTCCTAAAGACCCCTTGTTCATCTGCTATCCTGCTTTCTGTCTTACTCCTAATTCTTTCAATAATAACTCTACCATACACTTTACAAGGTACACTCAACAAACTTATTCCCCTATAATTTTTGCACTCTTTTGTCCCCTTTGCCTTTATACAAAGGAACAATACACGCTCTCTGCCAATCCCTAGGTACCTTACCCTCTTCCATTCATTTATTAAATAATAGCACCAACCCCTCCAAAACTATATCCCCACCTGCTTTTAATATTTCTATCTTTATCCCATCAATCCCAGCTGCCTTATCCCCTTTCATTCTACCCACTGCCTCACGAACTTCCCCCACACTCACAACTGGCTCTTCCACACTCCTACAAGATGTTATTCCTCCTTGCTCTATACACGAAATCACAGCTTCCCTATCTTCAACATTTAACAACTCCTCAAAATATTCCCTCCATCTTCCCGATACCTCTAACTCTCCATTTAATAACTCTCCTCTCCTATTGTTAACTGTCAAATCCATTTGTTCCCTAGGCTTCCTCAACTTATTAATCTCACTCCAAAATTTTTTCTTATTTTCAACAAAATTTGTTGATAACATCTCACCCACTCTCTCATTTGCTCTCTTTTTACATTGCTTCACCACTCTCTTAAACTCTCTTTTTCTCTTCATATATTCTTCCCTCCTTGCATCACTTCTACTTTGTAAAAACCTCTCATATGCTAACTTTTTCTCCCTTACTACTCTCTTTACAACATCATTCCACCAATCGCTCTTCTTCCCTCCCGCACCCACTCGCCTGTAACCACAAACTTCTGCTGAACACTCTAACACTACATTTTTAAATTTACCCTATACATCTTTGACCCCATTGCCTACACTCTCACTAGCCCATCTATCCTCCAATAGTTGTTTATATCTTACCCTAACTGCCTCCTCTTTTAGTTTATAAACCTTCACCTCTCACTTACTGCTTCTGTTTTCCTTGTATCCCATCTACCTTTTACTTCCACTGTAGCTATAACTAAAAAGTGATCTGATATATCTGTGGCCCCTCTATAAACATGTACATCCTGAAGTCTACTCAATAGTCTTTTATCTACCAATACATAGTCCAACAAACTACTGTCATTATGCCCTACATCATATCTCGTATACTTATTTATCCTCTTTTGCTTAAAATATGTATTGCCTATAACTAAACCCCTTTCTATACAAAGTTCAATCAAAGGGCTCCCATTATCATTTACACCTGGCACCCCAAACTTACCTACCACAGATAAATTATGTAATATGACAGTCACTAGCGAAATGGTTATGAAACAAGTAGACCGACTGAAACAAAATAAATCGCCGGGTCCTGATGAGCTTTTTGCAAGGGTTCTTAAGGAATGCAAAATGGAACTCTGTGAACCATTAACTAACATTTTTAATCTATCTCTTCAAACAGGTGTAGTGTCTGATATGTGGAAGATGGCCAATGTAATTCCTATTTTTAAAGCAGGGGACAAGTCACTACCATCAAATTACCGCCCAATAAGCCTGACCTCAATTGTAGGCAAATTACTAGAGTCAGTTATAGCTGATATTATAAGAAGCCATCTAGATAACCATAATTTGATAAAGCACACTCTCTGCTTCCTATTGGTGAGCCATGACTCGATCCATGACAGCACTTTTTTCCCAATGCCATGAGCTGCCACTTTCTTTAACAGTCTCTGGTGCGGTACTCTTATCAAAAGCCTTACTAAAGTCTAAATAAACAATATCGAATTCTTTATCGTGATCAACAGCCTCAAAAGCTTTACTGAAGAAGGTTAATAAATTAGATAGGCAGGAACGGCCCCTCGTGAATCCATGCTGAGTATCATTAATCAAATTATGGTTATCTAGATGGCTTCTTATATCAGCTATAATTGACTCTTAATAATTTGCCTACAATTGAGGTCAGATTATTTCTGCTGTGTTCAAGCAGACTGTTTCTTCTGGCATAATGCGAGCCTTTTGCTGAGGCCAGTTATTTTCATTAGAGAGCCAGTATGGTCCGTGGAGCCATAATTTATTATCCACAAATTTCTTGAGTGGGACACCACGTGACAACATGTCAGCTGGATTCTCTTGAGTAGAGATGTGGAGAAAGAGAGAGTCTCTCTGCATCTCTTTTATTTCTGCTACTCTATTTTATATACATGTATAGACTAACTTACTCTTGTTATTTCGTAACCACTGGAGAACTGCTTCATTATCACTCTAGATCACAGTTTTTTCAATAGTGAGAAGATCAAGCACTTTGTTAAGATACAGCTAATTTTGTACCTACATAGTGCTGTCAGTTCCAATTGTGGTACTGTTCTGACCTTCAGGAGTGCTACCCTGGCCTTTGAAGTAATTAGTGTACTTGCTTCAGCATTACTCATGTAAGATATAGCATCATAACCTCTGGTTGACTCATCACAGAACACACGTAATGTGTACTCTTTTCCCTCTTGACCTATTTGTCTGGGAAATTTAATATGATGTTTAAACTCCGTGGATATTTCATCCCATGCTTGACTCATTTCTAGAGGAAAGTTCTCATCCCAACCTATTTTGAGCTTCCATGCATCTTGTACAAGCATTTTACCTTTTATTGTGATTGGTGAGACAAGTCCTAGAAGATCAAAACAGTCATACCTTTGACAGTAAACTACGTTTGGTGAGTCTACTACATGGTTTGTTTATTTCTTTGAGACTCAAAGTGTCTTCCTGTGTGTTCCAATTAAGTCCAAGCATGTTGCAATCAGGAATTTCAGCTTCAGGGAAATGTTCTTTGATAAGTTCTCTTAATAGAGTTGAATTAGTAGTCCACATCCTGAGAGACATATTTACTTCTGTCATCTCCTTGTTAGCTTCTCTGTATAAGGACTTCAAATCCTCCTCATTATTCACAGTACCTTGAAGATTGTCCACATAGAAACTTTTATTTAAGGTTTCTTTGAAGGGACTTTCAGATTTCTTCAGATATGTATTAAGAGTAGCTTCTAGCAAGAATGAAGAGGATGTTGCACCAAACAAAACTGACTTGAAACATTATATTTTCACAGGACTTTGAGGATCATGTGGATTCTCAGGCCACAAGAGAAATAAAAAAAAAGGGAATAAGAAGAGCAAAAAGAGATTATGAGGTTAAAGTTGCAAGAGAATTGAAGACTAGCCTAAAAGGATTCTTTCAGGTATACAGAAGTAAGATTAGGGACAAGATAGGCCCACTCAAAAGTTACTCGGGTCAGCTCACCGACAGTGATAAGGAAATGTGTAGAATTTTTAACACTTCCTCTCAGTTTTTACGCAGGAAGATACTAGCGATATTCCAGAAATAATAAATTATATAGAACAAGACGATAATAAACTATGCATGATTAGGGTCACAAGTGACATGGTCCTTAGACAAATAAATAAATTGAAACTCGACAAATCCCCAGGCCCTGACGAACTGTACACAAGGGTTCTAAAGGAATGTAAAGAGGAGCTTAGCAAACCTTTGGCTAATCTTTTCAACATATCAATTCCAGGAACAGCTTCTGAAAATTGACCACTGTCTGGAAAATCTTCCAGCTCCTGCCCCCAACATCTTGCTCCTGGGGGATTTCAACCTAAGGCACCTAAAATGGAGGAATATTGCAAACAATGTGGTAGCAGAGATAACACCAGGAAGCAGCTCAGATGAAAACTCGCACACACATGAACTTTTAAATCTCTGCACCAAATTCACCCTAAACCAAAATTAGTAGAGCCTACAAGATTAGAGAATATGCTGGACCTCATCTTCACCAACAATGATGATCTGATACGAAATGTCATATCAAAAGCAATATACTACTCAGATCACAACATTATAGAGGTCCAGACATGTATGCGGGGGAGCCCCAGATCGACAAAATGTGATCAGCCGCGAGGGAGCCTTCTCCAAATTCAACTTCAATAACATAAGGTGGGACCAAGTAAACCAAGTCCTAAATGGTATAAACTGGGAAGATAGCCTAAGTATCACGGATCCTAACCTATGTCTAGAACAAATTAACTCTGTGGCACTTGAGGTTTGCTCAAGGCAAATTCCCTTAGGGTAAAGGAGATGTAAACTAGAAAGAGAGAGGCGCTCACTATACAGGCGAAGGCAAAGAATAACGGAGCGGCTACAAGAGGCCAATATATCTGAAATACGTAGGGAGACACTTGTCAGAGAAATAGCAAACATCGAAACGCGGGAAGAACTAAAAGCCATAAATGAAATTGAAAGAAACCCAAAGTATTTCTTTTCTTATGCCAAATCAGTCGAGAACAACATCCAATATTGGGCCCCTACTTAAACGGGATGGGTCCTACACAGATGACAGCAAGGAAATGAGTGAGTTACTAAAATCCCAGTATGACTCAGTTTTTAGAGAGATGCTAACCAGACTGAAAGTCGAAGACCTAAATTAATTTTTTATGAGAGTGCCACAGAACTTGGCAGACGCATGCCTATCTGACATTACCCTGATGCCAAATGACTTCGAAAAGGCAATAAATGACATGCCCATGCACTCTGCTCCAGGCCCAGACTCGTGGAACTCCGTGTTCATCAAGAACTGCAAGAAGCCTCTATCTATCACATGCTTTTAACCCTTTGAGGGTTGAGAGGCCCTCTCCCAAACTTGTTCTCAGGGTCGAAAAATTTTCAGAAAAAAAAAATTATTTTTTCTTATGAAATGATAGTATCTTTTTCCGATCATAACGCCACCAAAATTATGAAATTTGATGAAGAACTAACGGAGTTATGCTCTCGCGAAGTTAGTGGTATCGATGACATTTAAGCATCGGCGATTTCGCCCACTTTGAGCCCTATTTTCGGCAAATTCCAATGTTTCAGTCTAATAAAATTATAGCTAATTCGCTAGAGTTCTATTTGTTCTATCAGTTGAGTATAAGAAATCGCCAATTTACCGATTTCAACTACCCAATAAGGTGGTCAGAAATTGGCAATTTGGCCAATTTCACACAAATTTCAAAAAATGACAATTTCAAAATAGGGTCCAGAATAAACGAAACAGACATTCCTGACACTCAAATAACATTTTATCTGTTCATTAGTCACGTCTCCAGGCCCCTCTTACATTACTTTTGCTTTCCATTTTGAATTTTTATTCTCACAAAAAAATAGAAGATTTACTGTTATGTATACAACTGCATCATTGTAGAAACGGTATAAATAATATCAGTGCACTTGTGCAAGAATATTAGACATACCAGTTGATGTGTATTGGACGCATGGCGTGATTTGTTTACTCTTGAACATCAACAAAAATCGAACATTTTCGCTACTTTGCGCCCAGTTTCAAGGTACTTGTCATCGTAATACCAATCAAAATCATCACTATTTCTGTAATATATCTTCCATTCTATCGAATGAGACCAATAAAACCAGAATCCAACCATAAATACCATACGAAAATACACCCGAAAGTCCCTGTTTTAAACCAAAAAAACGGTCAGTTTTTTTTTCTCATTATGCACTGCATGCTTCAGGATTTTTTTTATACTGCGCACACTGACCACGCAGACCCATTCTTTCATATGTAGGCCTGCCAGCTTTCTTCCACCAGATTTGAAGGCACTAGAATTTAGGCGTACAAGTACGTGACCGACCCTGGCTGCACTGACGTACTAGTACGGGACCGACCCTCAAAGGGTTAACATCCTATGGAGAGGGAGCATGGACACTGGGGTCGTCCTGCAGTTACTAAAAACAACAGACGTAGCCCCACTCCACAAAAGGGGCAGTAAAGCAATAGCAAAGAACTACAGACCAATAGCGCTAACGTCCCATATCATAAAAATCTTTGAAAAGGGTTCTAAGAAGCAAGATCGCCACTCATCTTGATACCCATATCAATTGCACAACCCAGGGCAGCATGAGTTTAGAGCAGGTCGCTCCTGTCTGTCCCAACTACTGGACCACTACGACAAGGTTCTGGATGCTCTAGAAGACAGACAGAATGCAGATGTTATATACACAGACTTTGCAAAAGCCTTTGACAAGTATGACCATGGTGTAATAGAACACAAAATGCATGATAAAGGAATAACAGGAAAAGTTGGTAGATGGATCTATAATTTCCTAACAAGTAGATCACAAAGAGTAGTAGTCAACAGAGTAAAGTCTGAGGCAGCTACAGTGAAAAGCTCTGTTCCACAAGGCACAGTACTCGCTCCCATCCTGTTCCTCATCCTCATATCGGACATAGACAGAGATATAAGCCACAGTGCCGTGTCTTCCTTTGCAGATGACACCCGAATCTGTATGACAGTGTCCACTGTTGAAGACACTGCAAGACTCCAAGCAGACATAAACCAAATCTTTAAATGGGCTGCAGAAAACAATATGAAGTTCAATGATGAGAAATTTCAATTACTCGGATATGGAAAACGTGAGGAAATTAAAATCTCATCGGAGTACAAAACAAATTCCAACCACACAATAGAGCGAAAAACTAATGTCAAAGACCTGGGAGTGATCATGTCAGAGGATCTCACCTTCAAGGATCATAACACCGTAGCAATTGCATCTGCTAGAAAAATGACAGGATGGATAATGAGAACCTTTAAAACCAGGGATGCCAAGCCCATGTTGACACTTTTCAGGTCGCTTGTTCTATCTAGGCTGGAATATTGCTGCACACTAACTGCACCTTTCAAGGCAGGTGAAATTGCTGACCTAGAAAATGTGCAGAGAACCTTCACAGCACGCATAACTGCGATAAACCACCTCAATTACTGGGAACGCTTGAAGTTCCTAAACCTGTACTCCGTAGAACGCAGACGGGAGAGATACATTATTATATGTATACACGTGGAAAATTCTCGAGGGATTAGTACCAAACTTGCACACGAGAGTCACTCCCTATGAAAGCAAAAGACTCGGCAGGCAGGCGATGTAACATCCCCCCAATGAAAAGCAGGGGTGCCACTAGCACGTTGAGAGACAACACAATAAGTGTCAGAGGCCCAAGACTGTTCAACTGCCTCCCAGCATACATCAGGGAAATTACCAACAAACCCCTGGCTGTCTTCAAGGAGGCACTAGACAGGCACCTAAAGTCGGTACCTGACCAGCCAGGCTGTGGTTCGTACGTTGAACTGCGTGCAGCCAGCAGTAACAGCCTGGTCACAGACCAGGCCGCAGGGGCATTGACCCCTGGAACTCTCTTCAGGTATACTTCAGGTATCACTACAAACTGGCATGGTGCCAGATAAGTGGAAAATGGCAAATGTGATACCTATACCTTTGAAGAGTTTCGAGAGTATCTACTCTCTGAGCCCGGCCATGGGCCAGGCTCGTCTGGTGCTTGCCTGTTAACCAGGCTGTTGCTGCTGGAGGCCTGCTGACCCACATATCCATCACAGCCTGGTTGATCTGGCACCCGATGAAGATACTTGTCCAGTTTCCTCTTGAAGGCTTATACACTGGTTCAAAGCTGGTGACAAGTCCTTAGCTTTGAACTATTGACCAATAAGCCTAACCTCCATAGTGGGAAAATATATAAAATCAATAATTGCTGAGGCAATTTGTAGCCATCTTGAAGAGCATAAATTGATCAACGAATCTCGGCCCTTTTTTACAAAAGGGCATTCCTGCATTATGAATTTATTAACTTTTTTCACTAAGGTATTTGAGGAGGTAGATCATGGTAATGAATATGATATTGTGTGTATGGACTTCAGTAGGGCTTTTTATAGTCCCACATCAGAGACTATTGAGGAAAACTAAGGTACAGTGGTACCTCGAGTTACTATGGTCCCCAAAATCGCCCTTTTATGCAAGTTTATTTTTTTAAATGCTTTTGTAAGCATATTTTTGGGGGTGTAAAAGGACTAGTCTATTTTACATTATTCCTTATGGGGATAAATTCGTTTGGTAATGGCACTTGAACAGCATTCTCGAACGAAAAAATATCGTAACTCGAGGTACCACTGTACATGGAATAGGAGCAGAATTTTTTTCCTGGATAGAGGTGTGGTTGACAGATAGGCAACAGAGAGTTTGCATAAATGGGGAAGTGTCACGAGTGGTGTTCCACAGGGGTCAGTGTTGGGCCCCTTGTTCACAATCTACATAAACGAATTCATTCTGATGAGTACATTAGAGCACTCCAGGAAGATTTGAAAAGACTGATACAGTGGTAGAAGTGGCAGATGCAGTTTAATATAGACAAATGCAAAATTCTAAACATTGGACAGGAAAATAACCATGCTACATATAAACTAAATAATGTAGATGTTAATATTACTGATTACGAAAAGGATTTGGGAGTTCTTGTTAGTAATCTAAAACCAAGACAACAGTACATAAGTGTTCACAATAAAGTGAACAGAATCTTTGGCTTCATATCAAGAAACATAAATAATAGGAGTCCTCAGGTTGTTCTTCAACTCTATATATCCTTGGTTAGGCCTCATCTAGATTATGCTGCACAGTTTTGGTCACCGTATTACAGAATGGATATAAATGCTCTGGAAAACGTACAAAGGAGGATGACAAAGTTGATCCCATGTATCAGAAATCTTCCCTATGAGAATAGACTGAGGACCCTGAATCTGCACTCTTTAGAAAGGCGTAGAATTAGGGGGGGATATGATTGAGGTGTATAAATGGAAAGCAGGAATAAATAAAGGGGATGTAAATAGCGTGCTAAAAATATCTAGCTAAGACTGGACTCGCAGCAATGGTTTTAAGTTGGAAAAATTCAGATTCAGGAAGGATATAGGAAAGCACTGGTTTGGTAATAGAGTTGTGGATGAGTGGAACAAACTCCCGAGTACCATCATAGAAGCTAAAACATTGTGTAGTTTTAAAAATAGGTTAGATAAATACATGAGTGTGTGTGAGTTGGACATGACTAGCTTGTGCGACTAGGTCAGATGCTGTGCTCCTTCCTTAAGTGAATGTGACCTGACCTGACTAGGTTGGGGCATTGGCTTAAGCCGGTAGGAGACTTGGACCTGCCTCGCATGGGCCAGTAGGCCTACTGCAGTGTTCTTTTTTTCTTATGTTCTTAAGAATCTAGTATAATCTCTATTTCTTGTAGGCCTACTCTTAAGAAAGCTTTGGAAATATCAGCCGTGTAATCATATGGATTTGTGCGAAATTTCATAAGCACGTCTCCAAGCTTCTCAGTTAGTGAGGGTCCTATCATCAGACTCGTTAAGACTTGCTACATCTTTATTAGCACATGCACTGCAATTATATACAACACATCGTGGAGTGGTTTTAGAATCCTTTCTGACTCCATGGTGCGGGCGATAATGAGCTTCTGTCTTCAACTTTGATCTTTGAATCTTTGAAGAGTTTCTGTACTCTCTGAGCCCGGCCATGGGCCAGGCTCGTCTGGTGCTTGCCTGGTCAACCAGGCTGTTGCTTCTGGAGGCCTGCTACCCCACATATCCATCACAGCCTGGTTGATCTGGCACCTGGTGAAGATACTTCTCCAGTTTCCTCTTGAAGGCTTCTACACTTGTCCCAGCCGTGTTTCGGATACGTATCTTCTTGTAAGATGTTGAATAGTCTGGGACCCCAGATGTTGATAGTGTTCCCTTATTGTCCCCACCACACCCCTGCTCCTCACTGGGATTATTTTATACTTCCTCCCATATCTCTCACTCCAGTATGTTATGGCAGTATGCAGATTTGGGACCAGGCCCTCGAGTACTTTCCAGGTACAGTGGTACCCCGACTTACGATATTAATCCGTCAGAGAGGGCATATCTTAAGGCGAAACAATCGTTACTCGAATCAATTTTCCCCATAAGAAATAATGGAAATAAATTTAATCCGTCCAAGACTTCCAAAAGTAGTTAAATAAAATATTTTTTAGAACTTTTTGACATTAAATAATACAGAATTTAATAAAGAATACCTAAATACACATGTAAATATTGTACAATAACATGTCACTTACATTTATTGAAGAGTTGTTGATGTGTGTAGGACGGGAGGAGGAGAAGGTGGAGTAGTATGCTAGTGTTTGGAAGGGAATCCCCTTCCATTAACACTGCAGGTACCAAGTTCTTTTCTGGGGTTACTGGCCTTTTCTTTGAATGCTACACTCCCTGCATGAATGCTACACTCCCTGCATGAATGCTACACTCCCTGCATGAATGCTACACTCCCTGCATGAATGCTACACTCCCTGCATGAATGCTACACTCCCTGCATGAATGCTACACTCCCTGCATGAATGCTACACTCCCTGCATGAATGCTACACTCCCTGCATGAATGCTACACTCCCTGCATGAATGCTACACTCCCTGCATGAATGCTACACTCCCTGCATGAATGCTACACTCCCTGCATGAATGCTACACTCCCTGCATGAATGCTACACTCCCTGCATGAATGCTACACTCCCTGCATGAATGCTACACTCCCTGCATCCTTGCTACACTCCCTGCATCCCTGCTACACTCTCTGCATCCCTGCTACACTCTCTGCATCCCTGCTACACTCCCTGCATCTTTGCTACACTCCCTGTATCCCTGCTACACTCCCTGCATCCCTGCTACACTCCCTGCATCTTTGCTACACTCCCTGCATGCCTGCTACACTCCCTGTATCCCTGCTACACTCCCTGCATCCCTGCTACACTCCCTGCATCTTTGCTACACTCCCTGCATGCCTGCTACACTCCCTGCATGCCTGCTACACTCCCTGCATGCCTGCTACACTCCCTGCATGCCTGCTACACTCTCTGCATCCCTGCTACACTCTCTGCATCCCTGCTACACTCCCTGCATCTTTGCTACACTCCCTGTATCCCTGCTACACTCCCTGCATCCCTGCTACACTCCCTGCATCTTTGCTACACTCCCTGCATGCCTGCTACACTCCCTGTATCCCTGCTACACTCCCTGCATCCCTGCTACACTCCCTGCATCTTTGCTACACTCCCTGCATGCCTGCTACACTCCCTGCATGCCTGCTACACTCCCTGCATGCCTGCTACACTCCCTGCATGCCTGCTACACTCTCTGCATCTTTGCTACACTCCCTGCATAAATGCTACACTCCCTGCATGCCTGCTACACTCCCTGCATAAATGCTACACTCCCTGCATGAATGCTTCACTCCCTGCACATTCTTTACCACAGGCTTGGCACTAGGAGCTTTCTTGGGGCCCATGGTGGCTTATTTAGCAGTTGCAAGCACTAAAAACAGTGGAATAATGACAATATACTGGTATGAATGCGTGGGTGTGGGTGGGTGGTCGCTCTCACTTGTAAACAATAGCACACTGACGCTCCCTGGAGTGCGCGCTCAGCTGGGCGCCAAGCGGACACGTCCGGTACGAATGTCGTTAGACGAAGCAAACATCGTAAGTCAGTCAAATTTCTTACGTTATAAATATCGGTTATCGAAAATAACGTAAGATGATAACATCGTAAGTCGGGGTACCACTGTATATATTATCATGTATCTCTCTCTCCTCCACTCCAATGAGTACATGTTCAAGACTTGTCTTTGACTACTTCCTCAGTAAAGTTATTGTCCAACTGTTCTTGTATGATATTATCATATACAGCCATGCGATAATTGCTAGGCAGATGTGGTGGATTTAATTTCCATGGTAACCTAGCCCAATACTGTCCATCTTCATATTTGACAGTGTCCAAATACTGGTTATAAGTCTGAGACTCCTATGGGCTTGGTTTATTTACATAAATACCTATCGCATCTAAATTCCACAACTTATCAACTGGTTCATTCATTTTTTCCAGTAATGATAATTTTTGCAGTGGTACATGTTCAGCGGTTATTCTTGTAACTAGTACATTTTCCTCTCAATCCATATCAGTTTCTGCCCCACTTTGTGAGGGAATTGAGCCACATATCATGTGGCCTCCTGCTGTTTCCAGCAAGTGAACATCATGGTTACTTACTATATTTTGCAGAAAACAGTGATAATAATCACTTCCAATGATTAAATCAATTGGAATAACTGTGTCCATCTGTATGTATATCAAAGGTATGTCTGGACAGGCACTGATGTTCACCACTACGTCGGGAATTGCAATCACTCGCTACCAATTGCACTTCACTATTCAGTTCCATCATTTGTTCATAGCTTCATGGTATTATCCACAACAGGAACAACACGGATACACAATAACACTGTGTAATTAGTTCTACTGCGAATTTCCTGGCTAATATGAGGGAACTAGTCTAACTTTTCTAGTATCCTGAGATTGTCAGAATGAACAAAAGTCAAGAACGCACTGGTCACTACTGTCCCTTTGTCTTTTGTTCGATAAGGAGGCAATGCCCTCGTGACACACGTCTTGAAGCAATCTGAGCCCGCAGCCCTTGCTCCTTGGTCGCCCCTACAAAGGGTATGCTGAACTCAGTGTTATTTCTCTTTCTTCCTAAACATTGCAACGGTATTCAATGAAAAGCAGGGGTGCCACTAGCATGATAAGAGACAACACAATAAGTGTCAGGGGCCCAAGACTGCTCAACTGCCTCCCAGCATACATAAGGGGGATTACCAATAGACCCCTAGCTGTCTTCAAGCAGTACCTGACCAACTGGGCTGTGGTTTGTACGTCGGTTTGCGTGCGGCCAACAGTAACATCCTGGTTGATCAGGCCCTGATCCACCATGAGGCCTGGTCACAGACCGGGCCGCAGGGGCGTTGACCCCCGGAACCCTCTCCAGGTATATTTCTTATCTAGTTGTAGACTACAATACAGTGGTACCTTGACTTGCGAGTTGTAGACTACAATACAGTGGTACCTTGACTTGCGAGTTTAATTCGTTCCGTGACCGAGCTCGTAACTCAGGTTGCTCATACTATATCAAAACAATAATAATAATTAGTTTAACTGTCACTGGTAGTTGCAACAACAACTGAACTCTAGCAATAAGAAGATGGCGTGACTTAAGATGCTGCTACAAACACATGCTTTCAATTAATCTGTTTATGAGGAAGTAAGAGAGTTCATTAGCCCCTCTTCCGGGAGGGCTGAGTCCCTCAGGGGCTGAGAGAGACCGACCCCCTTACTGGAGAATTTCTCCACAAAAGTTCTAATTATCCAGGCTATTATTTTCCTTGCTGTAGCAAGAGCAACATTGTTGTGATCCTTGAATGTGAGGTCTACAAACTTTATCACTCCCAAGTCTCACACTTGTAACTTGAATGACCCTTGAATGCTTTGAGTTTGTCCTGTACTGTTAGTATTTATTTCGTCCATAGCAGAGCAAGTGAAACTGGCCCTTGTTAACATCACACTTTTGTCTGAGCAACACTATTTATATCTGCTTGAAAATTCACACTGATGGCTGTTACTCAGAAATTTTGGTGCCATCAGGAAAGGATATTACAGTGTCATAATTTATATATTTCTCATTGTTGGATATAAGAATGAGAAACAGCAGTGGGGCAAGTATACTATTCCTTGTTAAAAAAGTTAAATATTCGTCTGCCCACTTGTTTGTTTTAGTAACATATTGTGCACTGTCACACCATGGTCGCACTTGTCCAAAGTTTACTCTAAATCAGTGTACACTGCATTAGTGTTTAGCTTGTCTTGCAGTTCACCATCATATGGTGATGGTCTAGCACGTGTGGTAATGGTCTAGCACGTGTTGTGATGGTCTAGCACGTGTGGTGATGGTCTAGCACGTGTGGTGATGGTCTAGCACGTGTGGTGATGGTCTAGCACGCGTGGTGATGGTCTAGCAAGTGTGGTAATGGTCTAGCACGTGTGGTGATGGTCTAGCACGTGTGGTGATGGTCTAGCAAGTGTGGTAATGGTCTAGCACGTGTGGTAGTGGTGTAGCACGTGTGAAAGGTGAGAGTCAGCTGATCTAGACCCATCTTGCTCTGCATGCTGACATTAAATGTGGCTGACAGTCTTGCTGCTTAGAACTTGTTTACAAATGTTGTTGTTAATGTTTCATCTTCTTAATATTGTTTTAACTTGTTTAAGTTGTTGCTGGTGACTGAAGTTACATAAAAGTTTATGAACAATAGTATTGTTAGTTCATGCTGGTATTAAAAGTGTTAGTTCATGTTGGTATTAAAAGTGTTAGTTCATGCTGGTATTAAGTGTTAGTTCATGTTGGTATTAAAAGTTTTAGTTCATGCTGGTATTAAAAGTGTTAGTTCATGCTGGTATTAAAAGTGTTAGTTCATGCTGGTATTAAAAGTGTTAGTTCATGCTGGTATTAAAAGTGTTAATTCATGCTGGTATTAAAAGTGTTAGTTCATGCTGGTATTAAAAGTGTTAGTTCATGCTGGTATTAAAAGTGTTAGTTCATGCTGGTATTAAAAGTGTTAGTTCATGCTGGTATTAAAAGTGTTAGTTCATGCTGTTATTAAAAGTGTTAGTTCATGCTGGTATTAAAAGTGTTAGTTCATGCTGGTATTAAAAGTGTTAGTTCATGCTGGTATTAAAAGTGTTAGTTCAGGCTGGTATTAAAAGTGTTAGTTCAGGCTGGTATTAAAAGTGTTAGTTCAGGCTGGTATTAAAAGTGTTAGTTCATGCTGGTATTAAAAGTGTTAGTTCATGTTGGTATTAAAAGTGTTTGTTAGTTCATGTTGGTATTAAAAGTGTTTGTTAGTTCATGTTGGTATTAAAAGTGGTAGTTCATGCTGGTATTAAAAGTGTTAGTTCATGCTGGTATTAAAAGTGTTTGTTAGTTCATGTTGGTATTAAAAGTGTTTGTTAGTTCATGTTGGTATTAAAAGTGGTAGTTCATGCTGGTATTAAAAGTGTTAGTTCATGCTGGTATTAAAAGTGTTTGTTAGTTCATGTTGGTATTAAAAGTGTTAGTTCATGCTGGTTTTAAAAGTGTTAGTTCATGTTGGTATTAAAAGTGTTAGTTCATGCTGGTATTAAAAGTGTTAATTCATGCTGGTATTAAAAGTGTTTGTTAGTTCATGCTGGTATTAAAAGTGTTAGTTCATGTTGGTATTAAAAGTGTTAGTTCATGCTGGTATTAAAAGTGTTTGTTAGTTCATGCTGGTATTAAAAGTGTTTGTTAGTTCATGTTGGTATTAAAAGTGTTTGTTCATGTTGGTATTAAAAGTGTTAGTTCATGTTGGTATTAAAAGTGTTAGTTCATGTTGGTATTAAAAGTGTTAGTTCATGTTGGTATTAAAAGTGTTAGATCATGCTGGTATTAAATGTTAGTTCATACTGGTATTAAAGTTGACTGTTGTCATTAATAAGTGTCATTTTCTTGGTCTGCTGCCCAGATTCAAGAGATGCAGCAGAGGATAAGCCACCTGCAACAACAGCAGCAGCAGCAGCAGCAGCAGCAACAGAAGACAACAGCAGAGGTACAGCAGACACAGACACAGTACATGCATCAGCCACGTCAAGGAATGATCAATGTAAGTGACCATCTCTGACTACTTGTTCCATATTATGTAGACGTAACCCAGCAGCTAGCTAGGTATGTGGACTGCTAGCACTAACAGCCTGGTCGACCAGACATCCAGGAGGGGAAACCTGCACCTTGGCTGCTGTCTTGCAAGGATACAGTCTGGAAACTGGTCAGACATGATTTGTGGGCTCGTGGTGCCTGCTTAAGGGACTGACCAGGCTGTTGGTATTAGCTACTTCCGCAGCCTTCCTAATAATAAGGAGCTAACTTGAACTATAAGGTCCAAATTTGAAGACAGTTCTCTTACTCATCTCATCATGGTCCCCTTACTCATCATGGTCCCCTTACTCATCATGGTCCCCTTACTCATCATGGTCCCCTTACTCATCATGGCCCCCTTACTCATCATGGCCCCCTTACTCATCATGGTCCCCTTACTCATCATGGTCCCCTTACTCATCATGGTCCCCTTACTCATCATGGTCCCCTTACTCATCATGGTCCCCTTACTCATCATGGCCCCCTTACTCATCATGGTCCCCTTACTCATCTCATCATGGTCCCCTTACTCATCATGGTCCCTTACTCATCATGGTCCCCTTACTCATCATGGTCCCCTTACTCATCTCATCATGGTCCCCTTACTCATCTCATCATGGTCCCCTTACTCATCTCATCATGGTCCCCTTACTCATCTCATCATGGTCCCCTTACTCATCATGGTCCCCTTACTCATCATGGTCCCCTTACTCATCATGGTCCCCTTACTCATCTCATCATGGTCCCCTTACTCATCTCATCATGGCCACCTTACTCATCTCATCATGGCCACCTTACTCATCTCATCATGGTCCCCTTACTCATCATGGTCCCCTTACTCATCTCATCATGGTCCCCTTACTCATCTCATCATGGTCCCCTTACTCATCTCATCATGGTCACCTTACTCATCTCATCATGGTCCCCTTACTCATCTCATCATGGTCCCCTTACTCATCATGGCCACCTTACTCATCTCATCATGGCCACCTTACTCATCTCATCATGGCCACCTTACTCATCTCATCATGGTCCCCTTACTCATCTCATCATGGCCACCTTACTCATCTCATCATGGCCACCTTACTCATCTCATCATGGCCACCTTACTCATCTCATCATGGCCACCTTACTCATCTCATCATGGTCCCCTTACTCATCATGGTCCCCTTACTCATAATGGTCCCCTTACTCATCATGGTCCCCTTACTCATCATGGTCCCTTACTCATCATGGTCCCCTTACTCATCATGGTCCCCTTACTCATCATGGTCCCCTTACTCATCATGGTCACCTTACTCATCTCATCATGGTCCCGTTACTCATCTCATCATGGTCCCCTTACTCATCCCATCATGGTCCCCTTACTCATCATGGTCCCCTTACTCATCATGGTCCCCTTACTCATCATGGTCCCCTTACTCATCTGTCAGTGCACTCATCGCAGACTTTTAAGTGAGGGTATTTGACACCATTTTCAGTGTAGATTATAATGTATCTGTTGTGCCTTGGTTGCAAGAAGCACACAACGAGGGAGAAGCATTAACTGTTATTGTTCGGGTGAACTTGTAGAAGCAGTGAAGTTTGTCTGTACAATCAGCAGTTTGACCTGTCTTAAAGGTTGTTGTTAGTGTACACTAATATTCCAAACTAGAGAGAACAAGACACTTGAGTGTCATCACTGGCTTGGCATCTCTTCTTTTGAAGCTTCTAGTTATCCAGTCTATCATTTGCCTTGTTGTTGTGATAGTAACACTGTTGTGATCCTTGAAGGTGAGAGCTTATAACAACATTGTTACATTGTTTCTTAAATGATCCAGTAAGACAGCAACTTGTCCTTTATGAAGATCCTAATATTCTTAGTGGTCCACTGAAGACTGTTTATATCATCTGGAAGGTTTGTGTCCTCAGTGGTCCACTGAACACTGTTTATATCAGCTGGAAGGTTTGTGTCCTCAGTGGTCCACTGAACACTGTTTATATCAACTAGAAGGTTTGTGTCCTCAGTGGTCCACTGAACAGTTTATATCAGGTCACAGATATCTAGCAGGTACCTGTGACCTGTAGATCAACACAGGTCACTGGGGATGAAGGAAGGGTAGGTGAAGGTGTGATGGGGTGGATAGAAGGGT
Source organism: Cherax destructor (assembly GCA_009830355.1). Lineage (NCBI taxonomy): Eukaryota > Metazoa > Arthropoda > Malacostraca > Decapoda > Parastacidae > Cherax > Cherax destructor. The sequence goes on from WNWK01010057.1 coordinate 67,991, forward strand.
AAGAGGGAAGGTAGAATAGTAAAAGGGAGGGGTAGAATAGTAAGAGGGAAGGTAGAATAGTAAGAGGGAAGGTAGAATAGTAAGAGGGAGGGGTAGAATAGTTAGAGGGAAGGTAGAATAATAAGAGGGAAGGTAGAATAGTAAGAGGGAAGGTAGAATAGTAAAAGGGAGGGGTAGAGTAGTAAGAGGGAAGGTAGAATAGTAAGAGGGAAGGTAGAATAGTAAAAGGGAGGGGTAGAATAGTAAGAGGGAAGGTAGAATAAAAGAGCGAAGGTAGAATAGTAAAAGGGAGGGGTAGAATAGTAAGAGGAAGGTAGAATAGTAAGAGGGAAGGTAGAATAGTAAGAGGGAAGGTAGAATAGTAAAGGAAGGTAGAATAGTAAGAGGAAGGTAGAATAGTAAGAAGGAAGGTAGAAATGAGTAGAAAGAAGAGGAGGGTAGAATAGTAAGAGGGAGGGGTAGAATAGTAAGAGGGAGGTAGAATAGTAAGAGGGAAGGTAGAATAGTAAGAGGGAAGGTAGAATAGTAAGAGGGAAGGTAGAATAGTAAGAGGGAGGGTAGAATAGTAAGAGGGAGGGTAGAATAGTAAGAGGGAGGGTAGAATAGTAAGAGGGAGGGGTAGAATAGTAAGAGGAGGGTAGAATAGTAAGAGGGAGGGTAGAATAGTAAGAGGGAGGGTAGAATAGTAAGAGGAGAGGTAGAATAGTAAGAGGGAAGAGAGGTAGAATAGTAAGAGGAAGGTAGAATAGTAAGAGGAAGGTAGAATAGTAAGAGGGAAGGTAGAATAGTAAGAGGGAAGGTAGAATAGTAAGAGGGAAGGTAGAATAGTAAGAGGGAAGGTAGAATAGTAAGAGGGAAGGTAGAATAGTAAGAGGAAGGTAGAATAGTAAGAGGGAAAGGGGAGAATAGTAAGAGGGAGGGTAGAATAGTAAGAGGGAGGGTAGAATAGTAAGAGGAGGGTAGAATGTAAGAGGGAGGTAGAAGGGTAAGAGGGAGGGTAGAAGGGTAAGAGGGAGGGTAGAAGGGTAAGAGGAGGGTAGAAGGGTAGAGGGGGAGAGGAAGAGGGAGTAGAAGGGTAAGAGGGAGGGGGAGAAGGGTAAGAGGAGGGTAGAAGGTAAAGGGAGGGTAGAAGGGTAAGAGGGAGGGTAGAAGGTAAGAGGAGGGTAGAAGGTAAGAGGAGGGTAGAATAGTAAGAGGAGGGTAGGAGGTAGAATAGTAAGAGGGAGGGGTAGAATGAAGAAGAGGGGGTAGAATAGTAAGAGGAGGGGTAGAAGGGTAAGAGGGAGGGGTAGAAGGGTAAGAGGGAGGGGTAGAAGAGTAAGAGGGAGGGGTAGAATAGTAAGAGGGAGGGGTAGAATAGTAAGAGGGAGGGGTAGAATAGTAAGAGGGAGGGGTAGAATAGTAAGAGGGAAGGTAGAATAGTAAGAAGGGAGGTAGAATAGTAAGAGGAGGTAGAATAGTAAGAGGGAGGGTAGAATAGTAAGAGGGAGGGTAGAATAGTAAGAGGGAGGGTAGAATAGTAAGAGGAGGGTAGAATAGTAAGAGGGAGGTAGAATAGTAGAGGAGGAATAAAGAGGGGTAGAATAGTAGAGGAGGAAATAGAAGAGGAGGTAGAATAGTAAGAGGAGGGAATGTGGAGAAATAGTAAGAGGGAGGGTAGAATAGTAAGAGGGAGGGTAGAATAGTAAGAGGGGAGAATAGTAAGAGGGAGGTAGAATAGTAAGAGGGAGGTAGAATAGAAGGGAGGGTAGAATAGTAAGAGGGAGGGTAGAATAGTAAGAGGAGGTAGAATAGTAAGAGGGAGGGTAGAATAGTAAGAGGGAAGGTAGAATAGTAAGAGGGAGGGGTAGAATAGAAGAGGAGGGTAGAATAGAAGAGGGAGGGTAGAATAGTAAGAGGGAGGGTAGAATGAGGTAAGAGGGAGGTAGAATAGTAAGAGGGAGGAAGGTAGAATAGTAGAGGGAGAGGAGGAGGGAGGAAGAGGAGTAGAGAGGGTAAGGGAGGGTAGAAGGGGTAAGAGGGAGGGGTAGAAGGGTAAGAGGGAGGGGTAGAAGGGTAAGAGGGAGGGGTAGAAGGGTAAGAGGGAGGGGTAGAAGGGTAAGAGGGAGGGTAAGAGGAGGGAGAAGGTAGAGAGGAGAGGGAGAAGGGTAGAAGGAGGTAGTGGTAGAAGGGAAGAGAGGAGGGTTGAACAGGAGGTAGAGGCAGGAGGGGGGTAGAGAGAGGGAAGAGGAGGGTAAGAGGAAGGGGTGGAAGGGAGGGAGGGTAGCCACAAGAGTATTGATTTGTGGCATCCGTGGAGGTTCCCACCAACCCACCCAACCCTCAACCCAGCCCACCCTCAAAACAACCAACCCTCAACCCAGCCCACCCTCCGCCCACCTTCAACCCAGCCCACCCTCAACCCAACCCTCAACCCAGCCCACCCTCAACTTAGCCCACCCTCAGCCCAGCCCACCATAAACCCAGTCCAACCTCAACCCAGCGCACCCTCACTCCAGCCCACCTTCAACCCAACTTACCCTCGACCCAGCCCACCCACAATCCAGCCACCCTCAAACCTAGCCCACCCTCAAACTTAGCCCACCCTCAACCCAGCCCACCTCAACCAAGCCCACCCTCAACCCAGCCCATCCTCAACACAGCCCACGCTCAACTACAGACCTGAGTACTCTGTTCCAGACCCATGTACTCCAGATCTGTGTACTCTGCTCCAGATCCATGTACTCCAGACCTGTGTACTCTGCTCCAGACCTGTGTACTCTGCTCCAGACCCACATACTCCAAACCTGTGTACTCTGCTCCAAATCCATGTACTCCAGACCTGTGTACTCTGCCTCAGACCTATGTACTCCAGACCTGTGTACTCTGCTCCAGACCTGTGAACTCTGCTCCAGACACACATACTCCAGACCTGTGTACTCTGCTCCAGACCCACATACTCCAAACCTGTGTACTCTGCTCCAGACCCACATACTCCAGACCTGTGTACTCTGCTCCAGACCCACATTCTCCAGACCTGTGTAGTACTCTGCTCCAGACCCACATACTCCAGACCTGTGTACTCTGCTCCAGACCCATGTAATTCAGACCTGTGTACTCTGCTCCAGACCCATGTACTCCAGACCTGTGTACTTTGCTCAAGACCTGTATACTCTGCTCCAGGCCCACATACATCAGACCTGTGTACTCTGCTCCAGACCCATGTACTCCAGACCTGTGTACTTTGGTCCAGACCTGTATACTCTGCTCCAGGCCCACATACATCAGACCTGTGTACTCTGCTCCAGACCCATGTACTCCAGACCTGTGTACTTTGGTCCAGACCTGTATACTCTGCTCCAGACCCACATACTCCAGAGCTGTGTAGTACTCTGCTCCAGACCTGTGTACTCTGCTCCAGACCCACATACTCCAGACCTGTGTAGTACTCTGCTCCAGACCCACATACTCCAGACCTGTGTACTCTCCTCCAGACCCTGACTGATGGAGTTATCTTCAAGTCCTGCATAAAACCCTCTTGTCACATTCCTCAAGTATTGTGGAGATTCTAGACTGGTGTCGTGGCCCCGGCCTAGACGCTGGTGTCGTGGCCCCGGCCTAGACGCTGGTGTCGTGGCCCCGGCCTAGACGCTGGTGTCGTGGCCCCGGCCTAGACGCTGGTGTCGTGGCCCCGGCCTAGACGCTGGTGTCGTGGCCCCGGCCTAGACGCTGGTGTCGTGGCCCCGGCCTAGACGCTGGTGTCGTGGCCCCGGCCTAGACGCTGGTGTCGTGGCCCCGGCCCAGACGCTGGTGTCGGGCCCCGGGCCCCCACGCTGGTGTCGTGGCCCCGGCCTAGACGCTGGTGTCGTGGGCCCCCGGCCCAGACGCTGGTGCCCTGGCCCGGCCCAGCGCTGGTGTCGGTTTTGGCCCCAGGCGCTGGTGTCGTGGCCCCGGCCCAGGCGCTGGTGTCGGGGCCCCCGGGCCCAGGCGCTGGGTCGTGGCCCCGGCCTAGGCGCTGGGTCGTGGCCCCGGCCAGGCGCTGGCGTCGTCCCCCGGGCCCGGCGCTGGGCGGGCCCCGGGCCAGGGGTGGCGTCTGGCCCCCGGGCCAGGCGCTGGCGTCGTGGCCCCGGCCTAGGCGCTGGCGTCGTGGCCCCGGCCTAGGCGCTGGCGTCGTGGCCCCGGCCTAGGCGCTGGCGTCGTGGCCCCGGCCTAGGCGCTGGCGTCGTGGCCCCGGCCTAGGCGCTGGCGTCGTGGCCCCGGCCTAGGCGCTGGGGGTCGTGGCCCCCCCCCAGGGCGCTGGCGTCGTGGCCCGGGCCACGGGCTCGTGGCCCCGGCCCGGGGGTTTGGGGTCGTGGCCCCGGCCTAGGCGCTGGCGTCGTGGCCCCGGCCTAGGCGCTGGCGTCGTGGCCCCGGCCTAGGCGCTGGCGTCGTGGCCCCGGCCTAGGCGCTGGCGTCGTGGCCCCCGGCCCCGGCGCTGGGGGTCGTGGCCCCGGCCTAGGGGGCTGGCGTCGTGGCCCCGGCCTAGGCGCTGGCGTCGGGGCCCCCGGCCCCGGCGCTGGCGTCGTGGCCCCCGGGCCCAGGCGCTGGCGTCGTGGCCCCGGCCTAGGCGCTGGCGTCGTGGCCCCGGCCCCGGGGCTGGCGTCGGGGCCCCCGGGCCCCCGGGCGCT